>JAKOGH010000249.1:0-18647 GCA_024811115.1 Terana coerulea
CTTCTGGAGAGCTTCGTCGAGATAGTCAATGAGATCACTGACTGCTCGTCGAGCTGCTCCTGAAGTGCCAGCCCTGCGCGGGAGGCGTACATCTCAAGCGTTCTGAACTCTCGACTTTCGAACACTCATGTTTCCTTGCTTTAGCTCTTTCAGCTTTTGCAGGGCGTCCGAGTGTCGGTCGTGCGAGAATTGCTTGACCAGCCGTTCTTGGAAAACACCCCAATCTGCTCGTGCGAAATCACTGCTTTCGAGATAGGCCTCAGCCCACTCTCTGGCTGATCCGCCCTGCATGTAGGACAGGACGAATGTGATTTTTGCTCGATTTGATTGAAGCTTTTTGTGGTGGTTTGCGAAGATGTTCAACTTGATTTGCTTCTACCAGGCTTTCCAATCTTTCCGGCTTCCGTTGAAGGTGTCCGGCTTGTTCGGCTAGACCATCGCGATCACGTTCGTTATTGTCATCATCATCGTCGCGATCACAATATCCTCGACCTCCGCCCTCCCGGGGCCGCCCTCCGCTTCTGCCGTTACTCCAAAGGAGGGTCCTCCGGCCAGCGGGCTTTCCGGTCGCTTGCCACCACTCATCTCATTTCTAACTCCTGGGGCGCTGAATTCCACAACGCTGGCAGGTTGATCTTCTGCCAGCATGTGAGCAAGGTTGCTCGGCGCATTCCTTGGTTATGGTTGTGCCTTCCAGGAAGTGAAAATAGATGAGCTTGTTTCCGAGCATCAAACTATTATGGTTTAGGTCGACGCATGAACAAGGCTCGTCGTAATTCGTCTCCAAGCCTGTCGTGGTTAGGGTGGCCATTCGCGTCGGCTATGACGAGAATTCAACGCGCTTGGTGTGATCAGATAGTAGGGTGTCTCCGTCGTCGTGGTCCTCGTTTTCTTTACTGGGTGACGACTTTTCGCCTTCGGATTCAGGGATGATAGGAGATGGGGCGCGTGGGGAATGGAAGTCAACTGGTAACGGCCGAGGGATAACTGCGGAGTAAGTGGATTGATGCTGATATTGTCAGCTTGCACGTAGTATGATGGATACTTGCGCTTGGTTTCTAGACTCACTGCGCAAGTTCCACACTTGACACTTGGAGTAGTGTCTTCGTGAACACACTTCGGGTCAGCGGCACGAATACCACTTGCCGTCATGCTTCTGATAGATCGGTCTCCCGCAAGTCATGGAAAAATGATGAGGTTGTTCTATACAAGGGCACGAGTCGCCTCCAGCCATACACGAGTGAAGCCTATTCTAGGCAGCCTGCAATACTCTTCAACCGAAATGAAGAGCACAATGATAGAAGTTGTCTCAGAGGAATTTGAATTCCCAGTACATGCTACTACTGATACAGCTACAGGTTACCAGTGTTCTGCTGTTTGATCCTGCTGCGGTCTACCGACTTCTCGGTAGCAGCTTGACTTTAAGGGACACAAGCCCAAAGAGCGCCTGTCTCGCCTTCCGATTACCGCTTTTACTAGTTTCCCACACCCAAGGGTGCGCCAAAGGTTCCCAGCCGATCAAAGAGCACCGAGTTAGGGTGTCTAAGGTACAGCTCTCCGAGATGAAGCTCGGAACCATTGTGTTGGATCAACAGGGTACTGATTGGGTAACTAGTCAGCGTGTGCACGGGGTAACGACACAGGGGATGGTCAATACCGAGGTTCACAGGCCGTCCCCTTGCGGGTGGTTACGGTCCGATGTACTAGGTTTGAAACTCAATCTACATGATCCTTCTATACAGGATGGACCGGGCAACAGGGTAAATGTTCTGGGTAGAACGGGTGGAGCAACGAGAGATCGTTACAGGGGTAGGATAGTCTCGAGCTTATGTCAGCAACAACTAGTACAACTGTACCAGGTGCGACGCTCTCAACCGGAACAGAACTAATGGTGCAGTCTCCGAGTAACTAGCTGGGGAACAGACCAGCTCGAGACTGGCTTTCTCATTGCAGGCGGTAGCTACTTATATATGTGTAGTCCTAAACTGTACAGTACCACCCGGTATCCTCGTGTATGTACTAGAGCGGTCCAGAACAATAGAGAAACATATGGAAACCATGAATATTGATAAGAGAACAATAGATAGGGGTAGAAGACAATGGAAATAAAAAGAATACCCTAGAGACGCCCAGAAGTTCATAACAGTACCCTCAACCTCACCGCTGCAAGCGCTCTATGCCCTCGATGTTGGCGCTGCTCCGGGCGCCATTACCCCACCTGCGGCTGTTGGTCGTGAGGCGCTTGCTGGTGTGAGGTTGAGGGTACATCGAACTAAACCCATAATTTTTCCACTACCTTGTGACGCCAGTACAATTCATGCAAGTGCCTCAGGAGTGGTGAAATTGTCTTGTAACCGTCTTGCAATCGACCAAATCCGCACAAGACGCCAAATTGATACAGTGGACCGGGAGGGTTTGTAACAAGTTTGTAAGCTTCTTAGAATCAGCTCACAATCGACATGTAAGCCCGGTATAAGGTTCTCCTAAGCAGCATAACCATTCCAATGCTTGCTACACAGGTAATTCTAGTAAGCCTGAACAACAATTCTACTTCTGTCCATTCACTGCGTGTCAGGCCCTTCTATGACGATGCTATGAAGGCAAGTTAGAGGTAGCTAGATAGAGGCTCTGGGTAGGAAGGCTATTAGACAGTGGCTGCTAGGTTCATATATGCACGCTTTGAGAGCCTGAACAGACGAATTGAACTGATCTTGGGTAGCTGGCGCTTCTCCAGCCGTACGGACATAGAGCCCCCCTGATTATGGGTTTAAATGTACAATCAAGCGCCGGACATAAATCAAGCGCCGAAGGCGCAAGCCCGATCTGCTGGAGGACATAAAGGGCAAAACTTGGTTAGAAGTCCGATCTTGTGCGAGGATATAGACCGTGCCCGGACGGCAGAGTCCGATCCAGCGCCCTGGCATAATTCGGCCATACGACAACCAACCTCGCACCAATAAGCGATTTATTATCAACCACAAATTGGAGCTTACAGATATGTGTGTATCACAAAACTACAATACTCACCTGCTGGGATGACTTGAAAGAGGTGGGGAAAGCAGAGGGACTTGAGTAGAGCTAGTAGAGTGGATATGAATCAACGATGTTGTTGAGTCTGGGGGTTTAGCCCACAGACCAGCCTCTCTATATACATGTGTAAAGGGACCCCAGACACTATCTAAGACCTCCAATACCATGTGCTGACTGATACAGTTAGGTGATGTCTGACTAAGGCTCAGAGCATACCACTGCTCTAACTCCCTTATCAGATCTGACCTAGCTATCATGCTAACATCAACACTATCTAGATGTCCTAATCGAGCTACTGTGACACTACCAGTCCATGATGTCATACTGATATCATACTAAGGTCATAGTCCAGAACAGTTCCAGACCAGAGTCCTGGATCCTACGTCTATATAAGGCATATCCCTGATGTCCATGCGATAAGCACATGGCAAACTGATCTAGCATCTTGTAACGCTGTGTGACGACTTGGTGATATGTCCCGTGACTTCGATGTTACACTCTAAGCGCTGTAGACTAGTGCTGAGGGAAATTTGTGACAGTGTGTCTGTAGGTGGCCTTTCATAGTCCAATAACAAACCGATACTACCAGTTTGTTACCCTGTGCATCTGTGAATGAGGCTGCAAGCAACCCGCGAAGCGCGTTGCAGTGCGATTCATCACACGCCCATCAGCCCATGGTCACTCAACATTCAATGTTGCTGCCAGCAGGCCGGCTCGTTCTGTTTTGGGAGTCTGTGGTATGGTGTGTTGTGTGAGAGGCTTTGCGCGAAGCACAAGCGATTTTTTGGCATTTTCCTGTCATTTCTGCGATTTTTGGAACCTACACCCAAAAAAGGCTATAAATCAGCCAAAATGACGGACCCCGATCAAGCGCCGGACATAAACGGCCCAAAACCTTGAGGACATAAAACCCCTAAAAGGGGTCATTTTGGATTATACATCTAAACCCATATTCAGGCCTAGACATAGACACGTCATGGTAAGCGACCGACGCTGACCTTTCTTTACCTCCCGCCCATCTAGCTACCACGACTGACTACCAATCATCATAGGCTGGCTGTCATTGTCTACTGCTATGCCAGACTTTGAATCTTTATAGGCTTGCGATACGTGGCGACGTTGAATGCGTCTCTTAACCACCCGCATCAACCTCAGCTCTGCAAACTTGTATGCCTCATCCTCGCCATGCCAGACTCCAATGCACCAAAGAGCACAGGAAGTTGAAAGGTGTGTATTCTCATGTATTATGTGATTGAACTGCTAAGCCATCTATCCAACAACCTCAGTATGAGTGTGTGAAAAATTGATGCCATCCCTGGTATAAGAGTGCAACATTGGTCCAAGCTGATATTACAAGATGGCTGGCTATAGGAGCTGGAGTAATAGGCTCGCTCAGAGTCCTCTTGCTTCATAGTAGAGGGTGCCTTCTTGATCTCAGTGAGTGTGTGCACCTGTTCTTTGACTGTTGCTTACTAGCATGCATATATGCAGGTTATGTGTGCGAAAAGGTGCGTGTTCTCCTTTTTGACCGTGCTTGCTGCTGACCTGAGTGTTCTAGAACACTGCAACTCTCCACAATGTCATCACATGAGACCGAGATGTCCGCTGCCATGTTGTCAAGCAAGAAAAAGGCCATAGCGAGAGATTCCACCCTCGGGCGCACATACAACCAAAGACCAATGTGGCGCTCGGAACGCTGCCTGTGTGTACTGTGCGCAATTGGATTAAACCTGACTCAGTACGTGTCTCCCCTGTGCCCATGCCCTCTACACTTACCCATTGTATTTGGAAACACACAGCTCTACGACTGCATGAATTCTCGCATAGTGGCACTGGCAAGTGACCATCGGGCGAAGGAAGCTCGACATTGCAATAGTGCCCCAGACCCCTAGTGTGTTTGTACATCTCCAAAGTGTCAAATACTACCGAGGCCTACCCAAATCTGCGTGCTGCTCTGAAAGAGAGCAAACAGATCAATGAAAAGGATTACTTCGCGGCTCGTCACGGTAATTGCACCTACCTCACGCTATTGGCGTCGTCTTACTTTGAAATAGGTGCTGGATGACTACATCCCCAAGCTGTGTGGAGTTATCACCACAGTGAACGCCGGCGAGCTTATCCTCCACACGAAGCCTAGTGAGTAACCCTACTCAGTGGATACATGTATGACAACCCATTCACAGTCTTCAGCTGGCGCACAACACTGTCCTTCACCCTCTTCCACTCGTCCTCGCGTGTGTCTTTCCCGTCGCTCACCGCCGAGCTCGCCTTCACGTTCTCGACCTATGCGTTTGCGCTGTTAAGCATGTGCGTGCGCCGTTATCGCGTTGCTGGGGCAGTACGAGAGCAAGTGCGGGATGCCCGACACAGACCGGCCGAGCAAAGGACGACCAGCTAAAGTTTGCTGTCACACTCCCGTGCAAGGCAGCCAGTGTGTTTGAGCACTTCACTAGAGAGGTGATGGCAAACGTGGACGCTGCCCGCGAGAGAGCGTCTGTCGTGGGAATTAGCTGTTCAAGCACGCCGGAGCTTAACAGAGAGGTGCTCATTGGGCTAAGCGAGTACGGGCTGTTTTCCATCAAATTCTACGCCAAAGTTTTTCTTAGCTAATCCATGCATGCAGGCTTGCGTTGGCCGACACACAGAACCTCGCGATCTGCAAGCATCTGACTTACGCGACCTTCGACAGCATTGTCAGCGCCCAGCCCGCTACTCTCCAAGTCCCATCCCTCGCCGGCGCTCGCCGCAGAGCTGCACCTCGAGTGCGCTGCCCTGTATATGTCCGCGCGCGTCCTCATCGACCGCCGCCCGCCTGTCCTCCTCGCCCACCGTGTCCGTCGCCAAAGCCTCGGAGTTCAAGCTCGGGCTGGAAAGCACCTTGCAGACGAGGCTGCGCTGCACTACGTGCTTGCGCATAAGTGGCCCAGCGTCGACGCGGGCGAGCACGGCACCGCGCAGCAGAACGCCGGCCGTCGGTCGGGTTCTCACGTTCGAAATAATCGGGTTTGGCCATGCTTGCTGATATAGACTGTATGTGGTCTTAGACACGTCTCTCACAGCCTGCTAGGGCAAATAACGCAAGGGGACGAGGGCAGGACAACGAAGAGCAAATGGGCTGGTAATATTATATTTATTATTTCAATAATTTCAGTCTGCCTATTTGGGCCTTGATTACATATATATATGTCTGAGGATGGGAGCTATCATACAGCATGCCTACATCTGTTCGGCCCACCTGCATCGAGTTTCGTTCAGGTGTGATTACAAGCCTAATCATGCATCTATTCATTATGTCTACACAGATTGTTGTAGCATACGGTATGTCCTGGTATTCACAAAAACCCAGAGGTACACATATGGGCGCAGGATCTTGGTAGCCGCTCTTTCACAGGGGTCCATCTTGGTCTTTGTTCACTTTCTACATCGACTTACCTCGGGCGCTTGGTAGCAGGGCCTGGTACAGTAATTACCCAGGGTTTGTTTTCGCATGATTATCCCTTGACCGACCTCAGCGCTTCGTTTATGTACTTATATCATGAAACTATTTAATTTGTTAACCGCAATCTGTAAATACATATTGGGCGTTGCCCGTTGTACAAATGTCCTGAGCGTAAGCTAGCTGCAACTCCGAGATCGCATGCAAAGACCATGAACGTTCAGGACACGAGAGCGAGTTCTGTAGCATTTGCAGTCAGGCAATGAAGGCATAAGAATGAGGTCATAGACTCACTGTTGTCCTCAATGGCTCTAACTCTGAGCTCATCTCTTTATGTCCCAATCCCTGTCAATTACTAATGTGTTAGTGTCCAGACAGCACATAGAGGACAGATGTGAGCATCTCATCAATATTCTAGTAGCACGCAGACAGGGAGCCGGATCCTAGACATAGTCAGTATGGCTATTGAACTGCCAGTGTATCACAAAACTCTAATACTCACCTGCTAGGAATGCTTGGGGAGTTGGGGAGAAGCAGGGACTTTGAGTAGAGCGAGTAGAGGAGATATAAATCAACGATGTTGTTGAGTCTGAGGTGTTAGCCCTCAGACCAGCCTCCTTATATACATGTGAGGGACCCCAGACACTATCTAAGACCTCCAATACCATGTGCTGACTGATACAGTTAGGTGATCCATGACTAAGGCTCTAGAGCATACCGCCGCTCTAACTCCCTTATCAGATCTGACCTAGCTATCATGCTGACATCAACACTATCTAGATGTCCTAATCTAGCTACTGTACACTATCAGTACATGATGTCATAGTGACCTCATAGTGAGGTCATAGTCTAGAACGAATCCAGAACTGAGTCCATGATCCTGTGTCCGTATGAGGCATATCCCTGATAACCATGCGTCCATCGCATGGCCAACTGATCAGCATCTTGTAACGCTGTTGTGACGACTGGGTAACATGTCCCGTAACTTGATGTTACACTCTGGCGCTGTAGACTAGCGCTGAGGGAAATTTAGTGACACAGTGAGTGGATGACGGGGACTTACCAGTGAGCATACAGAATCGCAGAGCTGCATACACCTTATATGTGAATGAGGCCGGCTGTTTGTCATAAATTTCCCCAAGCGCTAGTCTACAGCGCTTAGAGTGTAACATCAAGTCACGGGACATGTTACCCAGTCGTCACAACAGCGTTACAAGATGCTGATCAGTTGGCCATGCGACGGACACATGGTTATCAGAGATATGCCTTATAAGGACATAGGATCATGGACTCAGTTCTGGATTCGTTCTAGACTATGACCTCACTATGAGGTCACTATGACATCATGTACTAGTAGTGTACAGTAGCTAGATTAGGACATCTAGATAGTGTTGATGTTAGCATGATAGCTAGGTTAGATCTGATAAGGGAGTTAGAGCGGCGGTATGCTCTAGAGCCTTAGTCATGGATCACCTGACTGTATCAGTCAGCACATGGTATTGGAGGTCTTAGATAGTGTCTGGGGTCCCTCTACACATGTATATAAAGAGGCTGGTCTGAGGGCTAACACCCCAGACTCAACAACATCGTTGATTCATATCTCCTCTACTCACTTTACTCAAAGTTCACTGCTCTCCCCAACCCCTCCAAGTCTTCCTAGCAGGTAAGTATTAGAGTTTTGTGATACTGTTGAGTCAGCATGACCAAAATGGTGTTGACTGCGCACTAGCCGAGCATCTAAGACACTGTTCCAGAGTCTCTCACCCTAAAGCGTTACCCTATGCCACCGCTGACAGCCACGCCCTGCAAGTTGTTGGACGCCGGCAATGACAAGTTCTGAGTGCTCTCCAAGCTCTAGCTGCGCATCGTATACTTGAGATATAAAGTGTGGCGCTACAGCAGCGGGCGTAAGCCCCTCATAAGGGTACATGCATCTCAAATACCACGAGAGGCGGGCAAGGTTGCGGGGGATATCTATGCAGATTGGGGCATAGTGTCAAATTGAATCATTGAGAAAAGGCATATTCACCATGATTTTCATGTTCTACGCCGTGCCTTCGAATGGAATAGGCAGAAAGACTGTAGTAAAAGTGAGTTGAGGACTTTAAGATGGAGCCTGAGTGGAGTTCTTCACCGGAAGTTTCATCGGCCGCCAGCACAGAACGTGAGAAAGGATAAAAATAGATACTGCAATAGTTTCAGCATGTCATGAGAAAGATATAAAGAGGTTGCAACCGGCCGTAATTCTTTCACTGATGTTACAAGTGGTAGAATCAGTGCAAGTGGTGGAATCCGGGCAAGCGTCTTACGAGCTGATCAGAAGCCCCTCCGAATACAGAGAATGAGCGTCTAATTTGCAAATCGGCGGAATCAATAAGCGGCGCCAGGATTCCTTTTGATGTACCCAAGGTTGAGTGGGTCATCTCTGTGTCTACAACTACGACACCACCTCGGGCGTGTTCTCTGTGCCCGGTGATTCTGGTTCCATTGTTGTCAATGGCCGTGGTGGAATTGGTGGAATGATCACTGGTGGTACCGGCAAGATGGAAACCGAGGACGTAACCTCACGCCACCCCTACCGGCTCGGCCTCACGTCAAAGCGCACTTTCCCAATGCCAACCTCACTCCCCTCAAATTCTTCTAGGCGCTTTGACCCGGTTCGTCTGTGTTCCATCTCATCTTTTGTACTTGTAACGAACACTTTAATGTCTAAGCCTTGGACTCGTAGACTTGTTGTTTTGGTCCATCTTATCTTGTATGTCTTCTCTCTTCAGCGTAAGTGATGCCTTTACTACTTGATGGAGCGCTATAATTGCGCTCTGCAACTTCAGCCCAACATAACTTAATGCCCCCGCCAGGAGGATCCCTTGAGTTGCTCTTGAGCTTGACAAAAGACCAGTACTACATAGCGCCTCTGTGCCAAGCGTAGTGGCGCTTCGACTGTGATTGGCTAGTGATTGGTGATGGCCGCTCAGGGTCTGGAGCCGCAGCTACGGGCGCCTGTTTTATGATGTCAAGTTTCAACCGCATCGAAATTTGTAGGGGCAGTGGTTTGCAGCGAAACACTCGTAGTAGGTTCACAGTATCCCGACATTTGCTGACTTTCTCCGTAGAATAATGTCAGATAACGTATTAAATTTCGGCGTGCGGCCAGAATAGCGCTAGGTTCTGCCACACCGAGAAGCTTCGCCTTCGACACGCGGGACACACGAGGATGCTGCCTGGCATGTTCAATCGATGAGGCTTGGCCTGTGGCCCTGCTTCCGCTTAGACACTCTACACCTTTCCCTTACAACACACGGATTGGATGTCAGCCCTTCACCGAAACTGTCCGTAACTTCTGCGCAGCGTTGTCAACAGTGACGACGTTGAAATGACACCCTCTCAAGGTTCAGCAACGAGGGGGTGTCGGACGTACAAGTCGGTATGTGTTCCTGTCTCTCTGGGAGAAGATCCTTCGACCGCAAGGTTACTGACTCGATAGCCTAGACTATCTATCCGATACAGTTGCGATGACGCGCATTACGCACTGCACTGTATGCGAGCAACATGAAACCTAGTGTCAGTCTTGATGCAGAAAGAGGAAAGAGGAACACCAACATCTCGGTCTAATGTGCGAGAGACACTCCTCATATCGCCCCGTTGAATGAACCATCCGACCTCTGATTCGCATGACCAAGTTCCCGTGGTCCCGCGTCATGCGTCGTGTCTGTCCGTAGCGTGAGTACGTCGATCCGTTACCCGTCGGAGTCGTGTGGATTGGGCCGTCGCGTCCACGTGGTACTGAGTACGCTCATTTGAAGGCAGAAACACCGTAAAATCCGCTCAAATACGGCTTGCTATCGAGGGAGGGGAAGGAGCTGGAACGAAGTAGTGATATCCGCGTCGTGAGTGAGCCCTCTCCATGGTCGGCGTGCTTGGCGCGGCTGATGAGCTTGATCACAGCGAAACTTCCGGACAATGTAGCAGCGATGGGTTGCTTGCTAGTCATCCCCGAAGGTAATGGAGTCCAACGGGTGTAGTATCCACCATATTCAATCCCGAAGACAACGTCATCAGGCGGTACACTCATGCGGTGGTCAGTAGTATTCCCCGTGCCTTACTTGTCGGACCTCTGATGACCTTGGGACAGACACAAGCAGCAGCAAGCGGCGTCGACGGAAGGCAGTGGAGGCCGAGTCAGGGTCTCGGGATGTTCCAGCCAAAAGATATTCGCCGACACATTCGGGAGTGGATTGCAGGTTTGAAATGAACGAGAAATTTTACATCTTGTCACCGCTCAATTGTACGAGAGCTATGCTCCACTGTCGTCGCAACAAGACGTTCCGGCCTGGAAAACAACCACTGTCCGAAATGATGATCTCCAGGACTTCTCTGAAATGGAGGAGAGTGGTCGGTGAGAGCAGCCTTTCCGAACTGAGTGGATCTACAGAGCCGCATCATTGCCCTAGCGAACGGCACGCCGACAAACGCCGACAAGCTACAATGATGAAGTGCGGGCAAAGCTGCAAAATGTAAGTGGTGTCTATTCACAATCCTTGTTGCGGTAACTCACTTTCGCCGCTTGTCTCAGGTCCGACTATCAAGGCCAACAAACCACAACTGAAGCTATCCCCGGTTACTGGTCCGTGTTCTCATCCCCTTCTTTCTTCCTCTTCTGACTTCTCTTACAGTTGCAGGATGCGATCTCGGGTCTACTTGTCGCTCACGTCAGACTGCACAATAAGTCCTCAGGGTTTTACAGGCTGCCGTGAGGCAAGCGGTGCTATCCACATGTCGAGATAGATGTCGCTTGCGGTGCCGCTCAGCAGCTCATTCGAACCAAGACGCCGCTCATTGAGAGCAAAATTTTCACCCTTCAGACGTCGCCTCAAATGACGTGTAGTCCAACTTCACACGCTTAGTCGTGTGTTGGCACAAACTCGCCATGATCAACTGAGGTGTAAGTACAGGATCGCACTGCTGCCCCTTGTTCTTCGCTGATCTGATCCAGGTTTTCCAAATATCGCTGCAGCATGTCGAGTCGCTGTGCGAACATGAGGCAAACGACCGCTTGTACACTGTTGACTCGACCACATGCTCATAGCTCTAGATTTGGGAATCACAAAGCCAACGGCAAAGATTGCAAGTCAACGTGAGAGCCTGTCTATCACTACGACGATGATGCCGATCACTTCGCTCTAAGCCAACATTTGACGAGAAAACATCCAGCTTTCGACCAAGCATTCTCTCGGCGACTTTTGGTGCGGTCCCCGTCGTTTCCATATCAACGGAGCGCTTTGAGAAGTTAATGTTCTCTCATTGCACTCAGAAAAGCCCACTTACCGCGTTGCACACATCCTTTGTTGTGGATAGGCGAATCTCCTCCATCGCATGATCTTGCATCGAACCGTATCTGATTTTTCCCTTGGTTCGGAGACTGTGACCGTTAATCCGCGGGCTTCCCACGTGCCTTTCAATTGGAGCCATATCCAGTGTAGTGCGTAAAGTGGTGTTGTTGTCTGCCTGGTACACCGCTGACTCGTCACGGTTAGAAACAGACGTGCGATGCTATTCGGGCATCGGGCCAATGCTGATTGCATGCGAGGCGAGCCGGCCGGTTACAACCATCATATGTGTGCACAGACCACAGGGTCCTATAGGGGTGGCTGAGTCCGTTGCTCAAAATACAACCCGGACGATGCAGTTAGAGACGCATCCGACGGTGCGTGGAGACAACCTTCCTTCCGATCCACTTCGCGCAATCTCACACAAGCTTCTACAAGGTTACCGCAGTTTTCAAATCCACTGGCATGCGAACGGATTTGTCGACTGGGTCCGCTGGAAAGTAAGGGAGCAGTGCCTTCACGCCCGGATCCTACCGTGGAGCGGGAATGACATTTGCGCAAAGCTCCTTCCACCCACAAAAGGCCGCAGCGCCACAATCATGTAGATGGCACCGCCTATGTCCACCGTAAGACGCTCTCTCCTGCATGAAGTCCATCATGGTTCGCTCACGCAGTCGGGCAGAAGGCTTTACGAACAATAAAGCACGCGGCTCCCGGGTGGCATGCGCTACATTTCTTTCGAGCCTTTCGTTGTTCAAGCGGGTCGTCAAACGAGCCGAGATCTCGGACGCTTGGCGGTCAACAGGTTCTGAGTAACAACGTTATCTTCGTGGAATGGTGCATAAGCTGATCACGTCGGTAGTCAACCGTGGCCTCCCGTTTCAGATCACACTCCCGCTCGAAGAGGTGGGGTATGGCTGTATGTCCCGGTACCATGTTGACCATCGGTCCGTGCCCAAAGGGATGGCGAAGGTGTGTGACGGACCCTTGTTAAACCAATCTCTGACGGAAAAACAATCGAACACGGATGTATCAGCCAAATTCCATAGGGATCCAAACGAGCGCATCGCGGCCACAAGAGTTTTGCACTGCAATGCGTTGGTTGGTGCGTCCCCGCTCGATCAAGCTGACACTAGTGGCTGTGGGCAAGAGGTAATCAGGCTGAACACGGAGGTCTTACCGATCTACCGGGGTGTGCTTACAGCTGAGCCCAGCGCTCTCCCGCCAAGGGGTGCTGATATTGTAAAACGGCCCAACGCCTGTGCCTCCACCAATGTGCGAGTTTCGCACCTTGCTAGTGGTGCGCCCGGACTCATCTGCCTTTTGATAGAACAGGGCTCTCAAATTTTCACATTTATAGGGAGGATCTACCACGATGAGAATGCCTCAAAGCATATGTGATCCGATGCGCAGCCGAGTGGTAAGCCTCGATCATACGCGCAGTGAGGTCTCAATCAAGCCAATGCTACAGGCTTCTGATACTGTTTTCGCGATCCCGAGACACCGACCCTGACACCGACCACGGCGCACTGGCGCTCCGTTGAATACAATTGCGTACAATCTGCGTAAATGAGACATGTAACTATTTCAGGTATACTTCACTGTGGAATTCATTTAACCCTTGGTCACCGTAAATTCAAGTAACCCAATGGAATGAAGGAGCGGGAATAGCTGATATACGATACGGACAGAGCCGCGGTTTCACCGGAAAAGCGAAGGCTCCGACACCGGCTGACCGTCGAAGGGCCCTATTAGATACGAACGACGAATCCTAGGATCATGCCTTTGCGACCCTCCGTGCGCTGATCAGGGATCCAGGCTCAGATTACCTAGATACGTCGAGCAGTTCCTCAACGGCAAAACAAAGCGGGCTTAGCTTTGGTAGGACCCTGTGGCTTGGGACAATACCTCGCGTGACGTCAGAATTTCAGAAAGCTGGAAATGCAGAAATATCAACTTGCACCAGTGTGGCAATCTCCCGCTTTCTCTCTTCCACCACTGACATCTCGTTTAGGCGCAGTTTACGACATTCGAACAGGCATGGTCCCGCAGACCCTGGAGTGGAGTGCCAAAGTCCAGGGGTCTGAACGTCGCTTGAGGATTTCGATTCTGCGCGAACTTGGCTCGGATGCCGAGCGTCAGGCAGCTGTCCCGGGCGCGCTCAATGATTTTTCGGGGTCAACTTGTGTTTTCCGGTAAGTCCTACCTCGTCGGACACCTCACACGCAATGCTCATGTCATTGTTAAGATATTTGAGACATGTCTTCCTAATTTAATTCAAGTCAGCTGTCTTGGAAGAAATACGAGTATTCATAGGGTCCGACCACATCTCTGGACGTGTATTTATGTTCATCTATATCATCGGCCGCATTCCGCCCTCCTGTCCCCGAAAACGCAGTACGACAGCTGTCCGAACATAACACGGGACAGATTTATGGAGAATGGAGGTGCACATGCTGCACGCTCTCTCCCATCTAGGGTCTGTTGGATATCTCCTTTACGTCTCGTTCGCATCACGACGGCTCACAGCGTGACCTTTGTACTTTTTTCTTTTTCTTTTCTTTAGCGCGGCACTAGGAGCACTGCACCGCAAAGCTGCGGGCTCTGTACTGCTCACGTAAAACCGATGATGGTGCCATACAGGTCGCCCGCTTCCGAGTGCTCCCCAGGATCGCTCAACCCGGCTGCCGTCAGCGAAACAAGCTCTCAAGCGCGGACGTTTGTTGTCCGTTCTAGCCAGGCTCGGACTGGGAACCGTCCGGCAAATTCAGGCTGAGCTAGATGGCTGCTTGCCCGATAGCTGGATATATCGCTTTACACTCGCGATATAAAGAGAGCCTGCCTCCGAGGTGGGAGTCAGCACCAAGCCCAACCGACTCTTTTGACCTCCACCACTCCCAGCCGACACAGTCCACTCAAGTGAGCATCCATTACCTGCGATGTAGTCATAACCTGACCGACCTTCCCAACCTCTTTCGCTTTCAGTTCATCGCCGATTCCACCATGCAGACTGTAATTACCAACCTCGCGGCCACCGTTGTTGCCAACCCCGTTTGTGTAGGTGTCGCCATCCTTTGTTGCAGCCAACTCAAGGCTCACTAACTAACTCACTTGCAGCAGAGGTCCGCCAAGGCCCCGGTGAAAGGTCCCGACCCTCGCTGCCCCAAATGCGGCGGGTTTAAGGGCAACGGGGAGCCCTCGTGTCGGTGCCCTCCTTAGTCAACGACAAAGAAACATCATCGTCGGAGATTCCGTGTTCATGTAGCCATAGAGTTCATCGCAGTTCAGAGCAATCACCACTAGACCTCATCATCGCTTGGATTCTACTTTAGAGCGCACCACGATCTCCATCCATATGTACACCTCGCATGACCTATTGCCTTTGCCAATGCGACAACATACTTTATCCGCGCTGCTGAGTGTCCACCGGGACCGTTAGCGGTTATCCGTCTGGTAACCTCTGGCAATGCCGCTCCGCCCTTGCTCCAGAACGCTCGGCGCGTCTTCACCAATCCTTGCCTCGAGCCCTTGGTACGTACGGCTTTGTAGGAATTGACCTACACATGTTACGGTGGTCAGTATATGGACGGAAATGAGCAGTAACCACATACTGGCGGCGCTGTCCGACATAACGGTCACGGCGTTCTCTTTGCTCCGCAGTACGACGGCGGACGGGTTCGCCCCATCATCCGCCGTGGTTGCCGCACTGATTTCGCCGCCGTAGCGCTTTGCTTGTCGGTACTGGCCCGTAACCAGCGAGAACATCGGGCGGTCTGTGACGTCGTCATCGTCGTCTGACCCGATCGCTTGTGAGGCACTGGTGTCTCCTTCCTGGTTCAGCGCGAGTTTGCTGAAGTCAAGGACATATTGGCCAGTCCAGCTGGGCTCCCGTTGCAAAGCAACTTCAAGCTCGTACGGTGTAATAATGGGCCGCAGGAATTCCTGGAACAGGTGTGCGTTATGACCGTCGGTGTTGAGAGGGGCGAGAAAAATTACACACCTTCGCCTCTACGAGACTATTCTCCGGACAGGCGACCAAGACAAAGCACTCAATTTCCAAGAAATTGCCAAGCTTCGCGGGGTTGAGCTTCCCAACTGTGATCGTATAGCTCTTCTTTTGTGCTCTAGAGAGCATCGTACGAAGCCGAGAGATGAGTGGAAGGTACGAGGCTGACAAGATATTTCAGCGCTACTTGGCAATCAAGGGTCGTGTGCTTACTTACCGACTCCAAGCGTGCCAACCAATATACCAAAGACATCGGCATCCCGGGCCTTTGGACAGTTGCATACCGCCGCATAAGTAGCCTATTTGTCCGTGTAGACTCCAGTCTTGCTGATTGAGTTTGGGGATCGTAGGAGTATACCTTCATAACGCTTAGCGAAGCGAAAACCAGATATGTAACTTCATAACTCACACGCGAGATTGAATGAGTAAGAAGAAGGTTCGTTAGACCAAGGCTTTCTCCACCGACGTAGCATATGGTGTCGTACTGCTCTGCGTTACTGTCATCGCTGATCGCAGTTGACGAGTTTGTTGCTATTGACGATACCGGAGAGCAGAATAACGGCACCACGTGGTAGGCTACTTTGCTGGAACTGGGTAGCATGACTTGCAGTTTTTGTGAAGACTGTCTATAGTTTCTTCAGCATTTTAGGAAGCCAAATTTTCATCAAACTCACCGGCTGCGTGCGCATAGCGTACGTCAGTACGTAACAGCACATTGGTCGAAGGAGCCTCTGACGCGCTGAGGGCCTCAGCCAGCTTCATTGCCGCGTCATCGACGTTAATGTCGCTTTTTCCGAACACGTAGATGACGGGTAATCTTGATGTTCTGATTTAATGCGGAAAGTAAGTGCCCTGTCGCTGCAATCTCCTTCCAAATACGCACTGACTCATGCAAGCATGCCCATAGTGAACCATTGCATCGGCCTCTACATGCTGTGCTGCGACTTCGTCTACACAGCAGCTGTGTATCGTAGGGTCAGCTTACTAGTACATAGCAGGGTAACAATAGCCTGCCTGCCATATGAGGTATCCGCGAGAACGTAAAACTCAGATCCCTGACTGGTCTTGGCTTTTAATGAACGATATATCGGTACGGAGGCATGCAGGAGTTCGTCCGGAAACTGCAGTGCAACCTATGAACGATATCGTCATCAGAAATCTGCGAAAACATGTACCGAATACCGCCATAATGCTCACGCGCTTATAACCATGCTTCGCGATCTCCTGCACAGTACGATCCACCTCGAAATAATCTTCCAAAACGTTCTGCGAGACGTTTTGAGGAACACCGTCCGTCTCGACATGTATTTCTCTGCTAATCACGTCTTCACCCGAAGCAGAAAACGTATTTGTTTCTGTCATCTCTGGGTGATCTCCAGTACTGTCACGGGCCTTGGAGGGTACCTCCACTCGGGCAAGTCGCTTCTTGGGTCTTCCATACAGCTTAGTACTGAATTAAGCAAGCACGAAACTTGGCGACTCACTTTCTTTGATTAATTTATCCTACTATAGCACGCAATTCAAGCGAGAATTCTCAAATTTAAAAGGACGAGCCAAAAGGACGAGCTTGAGTGTAAGATGATCAATCTAAAGAACGCTAGCGCCTGTAGGAAGTCGGCCATGTCATCGGCATTTTCCGGCGCTTGCCGAACACTTCGCGCGGCACGCCGACACCTCGTCACGCTTGTAGCTTTCCACCACCCGCTCGCTGGCCAACATGTCATCGTCCGCTACCGCCACCGCACCAGGCGTCGTCGAGCGCGTCCAAAATTTTGTCTCTGATAACAAGAAGGTCGTCATCATCGGGGCGGCCGTGGCGGCGGTAGCAATCGGAGGTGCTGCATACTACGCTTCAACTTCTGGTTCGGACGACAGGGCTGCCCGCAGGAAGGAGAAGAGGAAGCCCAAGTCGTCCAAGAAACGTAAAGATGGGACTGAAGCGGACGGGCCTCTGCTGGAGGAAGTGACACCGAAAGCTGCGGAAGGAGAAGGTGAATAAACCAGCATATTCTTTAGTCGGAGCCACAAGCTCACCGTGCCCTCAACCAAGACGACCTCAAGTTTACCGAGGATGACGTCTCAAAGATGTCAACACAGGTATAGCGCTTTTGCTTCCACAGTAGGGAAGATACTCATCATGGTTCAGGAGCGTGGCTCGCTCGCTGCCCTCGCCAAAAGGCAAGGGCAACTCTGCCTATGGTGCCCATGACTTCGTGAAGGCCGCGGAATACTACTCGAAAGCTATTCAAGTCACGCCCAAGCCGGAGCCAACGTACTACAGCAATCGGGCCGCATGTACGTTACAAGTGTTCGCTGTGCAATCCATTCTCATCATGTCGCCACCACAGGTTACGTCAACATGAAGCCCTCGCAGCCCGAGAAGGTTGTCGAAGACTGCAACGAAGCGCTCAAGCTGGACCCACGTTACGAGAAGGCTCTCAACCGACGTGCAAACGCTCTCAGACACTCCGGCCGCTATGAGGACTCTCTGAGAGGTATGTTAGGCTTATGACCCTCCCTAAACGTATCGCTCATTAGTCGCCAAGACTTCACCGCCTTGACTATCTTCGAACAATTCAAAAGGAGCCCACAACGACCGCCGTTGAGCGCGTATTGAGGAAATTGGCTGAACAGAAGGCTAAGGAGGTTCTCGCCGTGAGCATTATCAAGTTGTCATTATCTGGCTTCTTTGCATATAGACACGCCCAGAAGCTCGACTTCCCAGCCATACATTTATCAACGCGTACTTCGGCGCATTCCGTTCACGTAAGTCATGTAAGCCATAATCTGTGATTCGTCTGACCCCATCTGTTAGGACCAATCCCCCAACTTCCTGTAAATCCGATTT
>JAKOGH010000250.1:0-56560 GCA_024811115.1 Terana coerulea
TCGTACAACAACAAGGTCAACAGCTCCACCGAACAAACTCCATTCTTCGTCAACAAAGGCTATCACCCTAACTCCGAAACGAACCCTACCGGGAGTAAGGAAAACCGTGAGAGACTTTGTCAATCGGATGAAATTAGTACGAGAGGAAATGCAGGCAGCCATCGGATTAGCACAGGAGACGATGAAGTGCTTCCAAGTCGACCGGAAGGGAAGACACCTGAATACAAGCCGGAGACCTAGTATGGCTTGAAGGGACCAACATCACAACCGATCGACCGATGAAAAAGCTCGACAACAAGCGCTACGGCCCGTTTAAAGTTAAACAAAAACACGGGCGCCTCCGCTTACGAGCTTGAACTTCCCAAAGCATGGAGAAAGATCTATCCCACAGTCGGTGAGATGTGGCTCTCACCGTTCGAGAGCCCTCTTTCGAATCCCAGGCACGTGAACCCGAAATACCTGATCTGATTGATGGACAAGAAGAACATGAGGTCGAAGAGATCCTGGACGCTAAGTTAGACAAGGGAATTCTCAAATACAAAGTTCTATGAAAGCACGAAACCGGTCCGCTGCAAGTACACATGGGAACCGGCGATCCAACCTCACCCACTGTCAAGATCTCATCGATGCCTTCTACAAGCGCGTACCAGGGCGCCCCCTCGTCCGTTGACTATTCGAATTCCCCCCGTCACGTTCGGCCCCCAACGTCAATCAATTCATCAGGCACATCGGTTCCAGGCTTTACAATTGGGAAATAGGTCGTACAGATAGAGACGCCAAGTTCTATAGATCACGCCGGACGTGATCCTTAGAGAGGGGTTATGTCGTGAATTCCTGGGGCGTCTCTAGGGTATTCTTTTCATTTCCATTGTCTTCTACCCCTATCTATTGTTCTCTCATCGATACCGTGGTTTCCGTGGATGTTTCTCTATTGTTCTGGACCGCTCTAGTACATACACGAGGATACCAGGTGGTACTGTACAGTTTAGGACTACACTTGTATAAGTAGTTACCGTCTGCAACAGAGAAAGCCAGTCTCGAGCTGGTCTGTTCCCCAGCTAGTTACTCGGAGACTGCACCACTTCTTCCGTCCCAGTTGAGAGCGTCGCACCTGGTACAGTTGTACTAGTTGTTGTTGACACCCGGAAGACCTCCAGATGTACGTCCGCAGCTTCCGGAACGACTAGAAAAGTCGCGAGGGCGGGAATTCTAGGTGCCCCCGAAGATGCGCGTTCTTTTGGAACATAATATTGCACTACCACTCCCCGGCAGGCACGACTGACTGCGAGCACTAGGACCGGCTATTTCGGAGGTTGAAGAAAAATGACTTTGACAGGGGGCTAATCCCCTGCATGGTACGCTGCACAACTGTAGCACGCATATAGTCATAGAATTCTGTTTCACTAACATTCAACCAACTATTCTCCGACAGTGGTTTGCTCGCGAGGCAGGGTGCTGGGACCCCAAGTGCGAGTTCCTGCACGACACGGAGGCCTGCATCCGCGACCGCGAAAAGGTGCTTCAGAAGCGACGCGTGCAGCTCGGCAAGCCCAACATGCGCGACCTCGGCCTGCGCGAGCGGCAAGAGCTGCAGGAGTACCGTAGTCTCCCTAGGCAGAGTAGACAGACTCAGATGTGACGGACGGTCGTAGAGTACCGCGCAGCCCATCCGCGGAACGAACCGCCTGCGCAGGACCTAGACACGGAGCTCCAAGCGCTGCAACGCCTGACAGTCGCCGACGACGACAAGAGCGAGGATGACATGGACCCGGAGCTGTATGGTATCATCGGCAAGACGGCGCAGACCAAGAAGATCTGCCATAACCCTGGATGCTTGGCGCGGAAGATGAAGCAGGGCGCCGAGGGCAGCGGGGAGTTGGACGGGGTCAACCTGAAGCAGTGCTCCGTCTGCAAAGTAGCCACATATTGCTCGGTAAGTGAACACGCATCTGCTGATTCCGCTCGTTACTAAGCGAGCCGACACTACAGCCCGAATGTCAGAAAGTGGATTGGAAGCGGCACAAGAAGGAGCCTTGCCGGCCGTTCGAGGAGCTGATTCAAGAGGACGACCTCTGGAACGACTTAGGTATGTGAAAAGGAACCACCCGATTTGCGAGGAACGGCGAATAGGCTCCGTGAAAGCCTTTGGTCATGGTCTTGGTTATTTTGGTACACTTCTGCAATTTAAGTCAAGTATTTGAACAGCTGTACAGCATCATGACGGCAATTACAGTTCACGTGGGACATATCCACAATGTGCTAAGTACAATACAAATGTATGGGAAATGACGCAAACCGTACTAGTAGGGATCGAGCTGGGCGCCGTAAACAAGGAAGGCAGACTGAAATCAGCACATCACAAAGAGCACTACCTGGCGTCCCCCTGAGCATTATTCAAAGCATAGGCGGACCGAGTCCTGACTCTCCTTGACTCGCTATCCTCTTGATCTTCCGCCGAGCGTTTGTTAGAAGAAGCGCTGCTGGCAGCACTCGGCATCGAGGATAGGTTCCTATCCGCCGCGGGGAGGTAGGTCCACAGGCCTTCGAATTGATCGATAGTCTTGACACTGAGCACCCGATCCCATGAAATTATATCCTGGAGCGCTCGTGCGAGGACGGCCTTGAGTTCCTTGTGAGTGAGGAGATCTTTCTTTGGTCGTGGTTGTTGGACTGGGTGCGTTTGTGCGCTCTGCAGTGAGTCCGCCTCGTGATCTGTCTCTGCCTCTACAACCGACATGAGGACGTTCGACGTGAAACTCGCCATGTCCTCCGGCTCTGCCGCCTTGGTAACTGGTAGAACCCGTGGTGCCACACGATAGTTCTCAAGATCTTTGATACCGAAGTCCGGTTGTGCGTAATGTGTATAGCAGCAGAGGTGGAGGTTCCTCAGCAGAGTGGTGAAACCTTCACCAAGTTGGGGCGTTATCACCTCGAAAGGCGGATCACGTTGCTTGAAGGATTTGACCTTCTCTCTTCCACCTATCCGATAAGAGGAACCGTCGATCTTTGCATCCTTATGATAGTATGACCAGACATGCAAAGCAAGGTCGTCGTTCGTATTGTCGCGGGGCTCCTTCTGTTCGAGGTAGGATGCCATGGTAAAATTCGTGCGATGAAATCGAAGAGTATTCAGTCGGATCACGTGAATGAAGGACTCCAGATCATCCTCGACCGACACCGGCTTGAGGGGATATTGCAGCAATATCCCTGACATGAAAGGCCACGTACCCTGTGTTAACCACCACCTCTGATCAGCGCTGAACGTCTAATCATACAACATAATGCAGCCTTACCGAGCGACCGTGTTGCGTAGCCCCAGGCTCAGCATCCGGATTTGCGACAGACCTGCTCAAATCCCAGTCCGTCAAGATGCCCTCGGGGGTGCGTTAACCTTGTCCAGAGTGTCGATATTGATCATGATGTTCCCATCGCTGATGTCACGATGTAATATTTTGGCTTTTTCCCAAGCCGCGCCATGGGCTGTAGTGAGATCGGAGAGTGAGAAAGACAAGAGACGCAGTAACATGGAGAAGTACGCCTCACCTACGAGAGCGCAAAGTATGATATGGATCATGTGGTGCGCCAGCTCATACTCCTTCAGAGGTATGCCGATGGTACCGAGAACCAGACGACAGTGTACCCGCTCCCGCAGGCGGGAACATCTGTTAGGTAGTCCTGAGTAAGCGTGCGTTGGTCCACAAGTGCATCATGCCCCTGCCCCGGGCGTTGGTGGAGAACATCTCCGCCACCGAGAAGTTCGGGGATGCACAAAACACCCTTCTGGTGCAAGAGCGTATACGTTTCGAGCTCTGTAGATATGGAATCGTGATTTGGCCTCCAAGAATCCTTCACAAAGCATAGCTTGCTTTGGCCAACGATGTACCCGATGAAGCCCTTAGTGGCTCGTCCGGTCGGCGACCACCGTCCTATGCGATAACGACCAATCAAGATAGTGGCCGTCTTGGACTGACTCGAGTCGGCGGGGTCGCAAGAATGGACAGTCGAACTGAGGCATCGTGTCAGAATAATAAGTTGTATTGTTCGTCAACTGACACTCACCTGTACGATGGGATACTTGACCTGATCTTCCAACATGTCCTCGACAAATTGCTTGCGCCATTTGTTGGCCTTCGGATTCCCAACCGCCTGCTCGAGCCTCTCCTTGTATTGCTTCAACTCTTGAGCTGTACCAGGGAAGCGCCTGATCGATAGGTCATACCCCTGGGTGACAGCGTCCGCTTTCGCGAGCCGGATAGAAAAAGTTCAGGAGATGTTTGGGGTCCTCGACGTAGTTGAAAGCCTTGCTCATGATGCAACCACAACGGTCCCATCGCATCAAACGCGCCGTATGCTTCGTGATGAAAACGGAGAAGAAACATGTCCGATGTTGACGCTGCATAGCTTCCACAGCGTATCGAATTATCTGTACCCGGACTTTGCCCGTCCCCGTCGCCGAGGTTGATCTCGGGAAGTCCAGTCTCAGAAGAGTCGGGAAAGGATCCGCCGAGGAGCTGGATCTTAACCTCAACCAAGGTAAGCAACCAGGCCCATCGTAGATCTCCGTCCCATTTGCAGTTGGGGCGTTTCCTTGGGGTGCCCGCCGTATGATTCTTCCTCCTCTCCGACGAGCTCCCATCCTCCGCTCTTATCCGTGTCACGGTGGTAAATAACGAGATCCGGTTTCCCATCATGAAATGCATCTTCGTGGCGGTTGGACGTGTCCTTAACGGTGTATTTGGTGTCTGCTAGAGCCGCACCGATGGCTTCGCACTGGGATGTCCCATCAGTCCTGAGACAGGGAGGAAAGCACGCGATGTGCATTCTATTTCACTTACTAAAGGAGGGTACATATCTTTCTCAGTTTTGGAGCTTTTTAGGGTCCTGCATCCGACTCCCAAGCTTGTCGTGGATCTTCTTCACCAGTTCATCGTCCAGGTTGCCGACGCTGTCGCGAAAGAACAGCTCGAGGAATTCTCGGCGAAACATGGCGTACAGATCCTCCATCTCCCAGTCCACCTTCAGATCGTACTCTTGCTTCTTGTGAGTCTCTCCCTTCGCGCCGGCTGTCGGTAATCGAGGGGTAGTTGGTACTGAGGATCCCTCGCGGTCTTCAGCGCGACGACCCTGGGGATTGTCGTCTGAGAAGCTAGGGTAGTCTTCGTGTAGGTCGTGGTTCCGCTGCGCAGACGAAGCGGTGAGGTCGTCAGCTTCTTAACTGCGGAGACGCTGCTCAGAGTCGACAGCTGCGAGAGTGTTATCGGCTCCCGAGTGTTCCGAACGACGTGGGGTTACGTTAGGCTCTGTCGAAGGCGATGCGGGGATGTCTGAATGAGATGTCGTGCCTTGAGGCTGACGTGGGCGAGTTACAGGAAATTGGGATGGAGATGGGGTGAGGTTTGGCAAAGGTGACGACTCAAAGGAAATCGACTGTGACGCGGATGCTTGAGATCGGCGTGGAGGAGTCACGGGGCGTCAGGCAGAGATGATTGAGGGACGAGACTGGCCTGAGGCCCGTGGGACCTCTTGGGTCTCCTCGGTGTGGCGTCGAGAGCGTTAGCTTGAACAGACGGGTTCGACGTCTCCGGGGAGGAGTGTGGCAAATCTCGAACACTTGCGGGTGGCGGGGACAAGGACGAGGATGGATCAGAGGGAGCAGGCGGAGGTGAATCCCCCGACGAGTCTGGAGCCGGGGACGCCAATAGTGGAGGTCCAGTTGCGGTGTCGAGTCTTGTGGCGAAGAAAGGCGAGGCAAAGAAATCTTCGTCGTCGTTCTGGACTCGCGATGGTACGGCACTAGCCTGCAATGGCGCACCTCCGTTGAGGGGAGGTGAAGCAGCCCTGGGCGAGGGTCGCTGCATTGCGGATGGGATCGCAGACAGTGAGTAGTTGTTCGGTGAGTGAAAACAACAATGAATACTCACCAAATATCAACCTCAGGTTTGTGGCACGTGCACAGCGGTGAGTTCGCGGAGTGTCGCGCGTTAATAGGTCCGTCCTGCCAGGTCAATGCAAAAATGTGCTGCCGTACAAGGATAGCGGTGCGAGCTGAAGGTGTGGGCTTAGTATGAGTTGAATTGCATCAACTCAGTGGCACAAGTGCACTCACCTCTTACTAGCCTTAACAGCTCAGAACGCCAGAAAATATGGAGTTCGTCTGCCGCTACGAGCTGAGCTTAATTCAAGTTCAACTAGTATTCCCAAAGGGGAACCTCGGCGATCAGCGCTCTCCCCTCTCTCGGGGCATGCCGCGACGAGCCTGATCGGATCTGCAATTTGAGATCTCCTCTGACTCTTTCTTTCAACGTCGAGGATGACCAGAGCGGCCACTCGAAGAGCTCGACAAGAACAGAACTATCGGGACATGGGGTGAGATATTGGCATGCCAGTACTAGCGAGTCTCGCAGTTCAAACCTTCTAGACAAAAATCTCATCCTTACCCACCAGTAATACTTAAACAGGGACGGTCTGGTAACGGCTGTGCCCTTGCAATTCGACCAAGATATTTGAAGTCACAACAAGTTCATCAGTGTCATTGTCAGTCTTCGAAGTCTCCCCGCTATATTGTTTTAGTGGGGATATCCGGCACACCATATAAGGAGCTGGAAATTGCACCTTATACGTGTATAGCCTTTGGTCTCCCTCGACCACCTCCTCACCTATCCCATCCCTGTTATTTTCTAGCACTCTGATCACCGCATGCAGAGTCTGAAGTCTCAGCTTTCGACAAGCTTTACCAACATTATCCTCTTGGTATGATATTGTCAACAAATGGTACGCTACGCTCTCTACAATCCTTCTTGCCGAAAAAATGCTGATGTTTTCTTTCGCCTACTTTGCGACCTGTACGTTGCTCGTGCTATCAGATCCATACGAGTGCATCACCGCCAAACTCGCGCAGGCGTACTGCAGTGCTCTACCCCAACGTCCTCCCCACAACTTTGTCATGACGTCAGCGTCAATACGTGAAGCTGCTGTCACCGAAAGGAATGACGAGTGCCTTGTTGGTCGCCTTCCTCATGCAGGCATCCCGACCTTAACGGACTTGCCCTTGCGGGTTAATCTCCCCTCCAGAGATCGTCCGGCAACTTGTAAGGTACGGTCGCCTACTGCTGTTGGGCAGTGCGGAGCAACTGACCTTGGATGAACTTGACATAGAGCGCTGCGTTGTATCCTCTGGGGAGGAGTGTCAGTATAAGACCCGGGAGATATGGGGATGGTTGAAGAAGTCGGACCTCACCTCTCTTTACGACTTCCACACCTCAGATGTCCTCGACGACTACGCTGCAAGCGTCGTTCTCTGCGGCGGCCACGGAGCCTCCAACTATCTCACCGACCACGGCGCCGACGAGGACTGGGGCGAAAGGCAAAGGCTCTGCCTTCTGGCTATCCTACATCTCGATCGTCGTCTCCATATTCCTTTCTGCGCTCGACCTCACCGCCGTATCGACCGCCCTGCCGACGATAACGGCGGACCTGAATGGCGGTGTGGAGATGGTATCGGGTTGGGGACTGGTAGTAGACGCGAACGAGTGGGGCGACGGTAGTGGAAGAGTGGCCGCGTAGGTATCTGAAACAGAGTAATTAGCTTATAATTTGACCCTTCTTACCGGAACACAACGCGCTGACGAGGGAGACACCGGAAGGCGGTAACTCGGGCGCCGTGCACAGGAGCGAAACTTGAAGAATGAACAGTTAGCTCGATGAACGGAAATACGCGACTCACTTATCTCGTAGCCGACTCGTTGCCGACGGACTATAACTCAGGGAAAACGACGGCGATGCGAAGTGATGCTTTTGTGGGGGAAACAAAGATGATTCCTCGAGACGTGAGGATGCCCTTTATATAATACACTGAAACATCCCACTACCGTTCTCTCGGTCGGGAGTTCGCTTCGGAAACTCTGCGAAACTGAGAAAGAAGAACATACTGGCGCTGAAGACGTCCGAGAACGGAATGAGACCTAGTTCTGGATGCGGCATGTTGCGAAACCGTTGGCGCCGGGGGAAAGACACGCCGGTTCCTTCAGCTATGTCATGTTCAGACGGGCAATGACTCAGGGCTGGCGTGAGAGACAGTGACACGGCTTATTTGCGTGCGCGAACCGCTGCCCTCGGAGCGCGAGCACGGTCACTGTCCTGGCGTAGGCCCCTACGTCCCGTCTTCCCACGATCACGGCCGTCGGTCCCGTCGTTGTCCGCGAGAGATACAAGTGCATGAGAGAGAGGAGGAGGGATGAAAGACTGAATAAAGGAGTGATTAAAGAAACATTCACGATGCCTAGGGCTTCCTGAGCCGTCGAGCGAGGCGATTCGCGTGTGCGTGGTTCGAAATGCAAGTAGACGCGGACGAAAGCGGTCGTGGTGAGCGTCAAGGGTCCCGCCTGCCTAGTCGGGAATAATCGAATTTATGAGCTTTTCGTGCCTGCGCTAATCTCTACCACCACAGCGGAGACAAATTCACCTGGGTCGGCTCTGCATACGCACTCGCCAGTACCGCAATCCTTCCCTTGTCGGGCGCGCTCGCGGACATCTTTGGTCGCAAACCCACCATGCTGGGATCCATTCTGTTCTTCGCGGTGGGGAGCGCGTTAGCGGGGCTGCGCAGAACATGAACATGCTCATTGGGTACGGTTGACGAGACGTCCGAGGATGGATTTCGTTTTGATGCACCATCACTCGCGCCAAGCGCCTGATGGGCGCTCCCACGGCTTGGTCCGCCCGACCGAGGCCTTACTCTGGAATTGGAGTGTGGTCCTTGTACCTACCTATAGCTACAGCTCAATGCTAGTGGAATCGAGAAAGCATGGAGCAGAGGGAGCCCAGAGTCTCTCGAAAGATCGAAATCCGAGGTTTGCTGGCGGGCGCTAACAGCCGGAGGTAGCCGGGAATTGATTGATGAGCGAATGCGGTAACTTGACGATAACAAGCCCGAGATGATCTAAGTTTGGGTTATCTAGCACGTGAGCCCCCGCCCTCCGCCACGCCACATCGAGCTCGCGCTCGTTGTTCTCAATGGTGCCAGACTTGGAGATGTCCCCTGAATTCCTCACCATGCCTTTGTCATATTGCATTTACCCCCCTTTGTGTTGTGTTGATGCATGTCAAATAGTATATACGTATACAGGGATAAACCGCTCCACGCACATTCCCACTCTACGCACATTCCCGCTCTACGCACATCCCCTGCCAAAATATTGGCGCTTCATGGCGCTTGGAGGTGAAAACCAGTGATGCACCACCGTAAAATAGACGCCATGTGCGTAGAGCGGAATGTGCGCAGAGCGGTCATCCCTGTACAGCACACAATTGCAACAAGCCAGGCTGTCCCTACTGTAACAAGTCAACTTGGTGGCATTGTGCCTCTAATGAGAGCTCAGCTGACACACATTTAGGCTGGTGTCAGCTCTGTCCCTTCACCCAGACATAGACACAGTAGAATATATGTATTACTTCATATACATATATTTACTTACTCCAAAAGGGCTGCGAGCAGAGCAGACATTATTATTGATAGAATATAATATAACATTCAGTGCATAATATGTCAAGCAGGTCAGCTGGATATGAAGAGAACACATGAGGGCCTGCTAAATGGAACAGTCATCACAGAGAAGAGCAACTACACGGCATGGTGCACAATGTCCAGGACTGCGCGCAGCACATGTGCGGTGACAGAAGTTACAGCGACACTGGCGTGGACATACACGGCATGGAATTCACACCTACAGTATAGTATTGCACAGTGCACGCTGACACCACTTGCCGGCTGAGAGGCGACAGACAACTGCACGAGCATTGACGGGTATAGTGCGCCCAAGGCACTATCGTCTGATCTTCAAGCCGTTGAATGCGCACAACCAGAGGTTCCTGCTGTCTTGAGAACGCAGTAGACAGGATGTGGTCTGCAGGTTTGTTTTTGAATGCTGACAAGACTGTGTTGGCGGGTAACATCCTGACGGGGGTAGGTAAGCTGCAAGACCGACGTACGGTGGTGCAGCGGCGGTAGCGGGTAAAGTGTGTATCTAATAATAAAGAGAAACAATTTAGTGAAAAGGAGCGTTGTCCGTGAACCGTGCAAGCACAGCCCGGTCATGAACAGCGACGCAAAGAGAGAGGGACATGGGTGACGTACTGGCCGTTTATAAGAACCTCTCACAGCCCGGCACCATCAAGTGACAACCCCCATATCCTCCCGTGACTTCCTGTAGGTCCTGATCGACAGGTGGTCCGAGAGTGGCGATGCATTTGCAAGCAAGTGAGGTCTTCCGGGTCATACCAACGGTATAGGGAAGGGCGAGGAGTGCCAGCAAGATAATCGGGGAGGCACCAGCAACACTTGGTGGCTGCCAGGTCGCCTGTGGATGAAGGTACTCGTAGTGAAGGAGACGCCGCAGAAGGCAGGCTGTACGGTTGAGAACAACGAGCGCGAGCTCGATGTGGCGTGGCGGAGGGCGGGGGCTCACGTGCTAGATAACCCAAACTTAGATCATCTCGGGCTTGTTATCGTCAAGTTACCGCATTCGCTCATCAATCAATTCCCGGCTACCTCCGGCTGTTAGCGCCCGCCAGCAAACCTCGGATTTCGATCTTTCGAGAGACTCTGGGCTCCCTCTGTTCCATGCTTTCTCGATTCCACTAGCATTGAGCTGTAGCTATAGGTAGGTACAAGGACCACACTCCAATTCCAGAGTAAGGCCTCGGTCGGGCGGACCAAGCCGTGGGAGCGCCCATCAGGCGCTTGGCGCGAGTGATGGTGCATCAAAACGAAATCCATCCTCGGACGTCTCGTCAACCGTACATTGGGGCCCGAAGTAAGCCCGGTTCGCTATCTTGACCAGGGACGAACTGACGGATGACGTCCTATTGTTCCCACAGCCGTACAGGGCATCGGAGGAGGCGCTATCTTTTCCTGGCTATCACTATCACGTCAGACCTGGTTCCGTTGGCGGAACGGGGGCTGTATCAGGGCATTATCAGTTTGGCGTGGGCTCTAGCGTCGGGAGTTGGTCCTCCGATTGTGAGTGTACAAAAACTTGGCCCCTACTGTTCTCATCCCCGATTTAGGGTGGCTCTTTGGCTGAAAAGGTGTCTTGGAGATGGCTATTTTGTATGTTCACATCTGAATTATAAACCCGGGCACATCAATAACGCCAGCTGCAGATATCAACCTACCGGTCACCGTCATAGCGTTTGGCCTGGTGTTTTTCTTCCTCCAAGTACGAACCCCCGAAGGATCGATATGGACAAAGCTTGCGAGGGTTGACTGGCTGTGAGCGTCCGTGTGTGCTCGTACATCTGCCTTCGCTGACTCCCTATTTGTAGAGGGAATTTTATTGTTATTGCTGGTTCCACACTTGCTATTGTGGGCCTTACATTTGGTGGCATACGCTTCCCTTGGGTGTCGGCGCAAGTTCTGGCTCCCTTAATTGTCGGCCTTGTCCTTATAGGCGTCTTCTTACTATACGAAGGCAAGGTGCCGCGCGAACCAGCGATTCCCTGGGAAGTGCTGAGCAACCGTACTACCGTCGGAGGGTAAGTCTGTACAATCCGCATGTCTTACATTATGCTGATGAAGCACGTACAGTTATCTGTGCACACTCTTTCATGGCATCATTATGATAGCCGTCGTGTACTACCTTCCCGTATACTTCCAAGCCACACTCGGCGCATCGCCTATCGGCTCAGGTGTGGATGGTCTCCCAACCGCGCTGATTATCGCGCCGTTTGCGCTCTTCGCTGGGTTAGCCGTACACGTCCTGCAGCGATACCGACCAGTCATTATTGTTGGCTGGGCGGCGACCGCGATCGCGTTCCTCGCGTTCAGCCGCGCCTTCGCGCAGACGTGGGGCATCACGATCGCGTCGACGATCCTCCAGAACGAGCTCAGGCGGACGCTCCCGCCGGGCTTCGTGCGCCAGTTCCCGGAGGGCCTGGAGATCGCGTATGCGGCGATCCCGGTCATCAAGGGCCTCGAGGAACCGCTACGGACGGAGGTGCGCGCGGCGTTCGCGCAGAGCATGGCGGTGGTGTGGAGGACGATGATTGGAATATCGGGCGCAGGGCTGCTATCGGTGCTGCTGCTGAAGGAGGTGCCGATGCGGAAGACGACGGATGAGAAGTTTGGGCTCCAGGAGGCAGAGAAAAGAGAAGTGACATCGAGAGTGTGTCGGCAGTGGAAGACGACGTGAAGGAGGAGGATGTTCATTAATTGATATTAATGCTGTATTAGTTGTAATTAAAGCCTCGAGCAGAACACAATGGTCTGATGAGAAAGAGCCAGAGTCATAGTAAACAATTGGTGGGACACCTTGCAGTGAGCACAGCGACGACAAATTGCATGCATATCATCACGAAGCCGAAGGCGGAGCGGCGTCTATTGCAGCGTGGCTCTTGCCACAGACCTCGTCGTTTGAATTCCTCGCACTGGCAGTAAGTAGAGTCATCTTCAACTCAAGCAACTCTATCTCTAACGGAAGTGATCTCAGTAATAGTAAATACATACTTTAAAGCCTCTTCGCCGATGCGAGACCTCCCTCCTGAACTTCTCAGCCTCGTCTTCGAGAACCTCCACACCGACCATCCATGGGATCGAGTCTGGCAGCTGCCCAAGTGCGGAAAGCAAGACTTGGGTTCCTGCTCTCTCGTTTCCCGCGCGTGGAATGCCACTGCATTACCCCACCTCTTTCGCGATGTCCTATGTTCGTTCAAACCGGTCCCCGACGACGTACCTCTGGAGGACGGCGAGTACCCTCGCACGGACCCAACGTATGGACAGTTCGATGTTATACGACGCCCACTAGAACGATACAAAACCTTTCCCATGTTCTGCACTTTTCTGGAGAGCAACCCCGCAATACGAAGCTATGTACGGCGACTGCGACTGGACGCATGGCCGAAACGCCGCCAGGATGATAGTCCGACGTGGGATATCCAGTGCGCGATCTCTGCAGATCTATTCTTTGCGCTGGTAAGCGGCCTATCCAGGATGCACACATTGCAATTGCACAACATATTCCTGGACGAATGCACCCATGACCGCCATCTACCACGTCCAACTCTCGATCAACTAGAAATCTCATATGCTTCGGCCACCTATTACAGGGGGTTCAATTACGAGTGCAGCTTCAGATGGATAGATTCCAAGCTGCCCATACATTCCGACATGTCTGACATCGTTGAGTGCTTCGCGGGTTTGGGAACACTCCGTGTAGAAGACCCAGCCTGGACCTCACCATTTCCTGGCTCGCACAGTTCAGCGTGGCCCAAGAGCACCGTGAAGGCAAGCACTCTTGTCATCAACAGCAACGCGCGCTCAATGCCGATACGGATGCAAGACTATCTTACTCAGGCCAACATTGTGTCCAACATCCAAAGTGCCAGCTTCGCGGGTCTGCCTAGCGGGAATTTTGCCTCCTTCTTGGGTCATATTGGTCCGCGGCTCAAGGATCTGCACTATTGGATACCGAAGTGGGGCGATGAAGGTGAGTCTCATGATTACCGACCGTAGACGACGATTGAGCTCTAACGAATGTTCCATGTCCACAAGCCCTGCTTGACATCTCCTCTGGCGAAAATCTACACACCATAGTACTTGGCCTGTCTCTGTTTGAGCCTGGCTCTGCGTTATTTGACAAATTGAAGGTCAAGCACGCCGCCAGGCTGGCAAACAGCTGGGCCAACGCTCGGCATACATCTGCCCACTTCCCGCAGAAGCTCCAGGCCGTCGGTCTGCACATCCATACCGACGGCGTCGAGGATGTGGAGGCGTTACTGGAGAGAGAGCACGAGTTCTTCGAGAGCGCTTTTCAGGACGCGCTTACGATGGCGCAAAATTCCCTGGTCGAGCTTTTAGACTCAGCTCACCTTCCTTGTCTTTCTCTTCTGTGCAGTACAAATGACCGTTCCGCGATGACACAGCACAAGTTTCAGGCGTTCGTGCTTAGGCTGTTACCTCGCCTTCGCGAGTCTGGGAGGCTCAGCATAAAAGACGAAGGGTCTGATAGATGGATCGAAACTGTACCTTTGCGATTAAGTGGTTAGCTAGTAGCATCGGCAATGATAGAAAGTGATCTGCAATACAATTCGGCTGGGTGGCTGAATTTGGACCTCAGCAATGTTTGTCTTCTTGGTACCAGCATGCCAGTAGCCAAATTGAAGGATGCTCAAGCCTTCCAGCTCGACGCGAACCTCTATTTACAGCGAACTTCAGACTGCCGTCACCACAGTGATGACACGCTATGTATGTGTCATTGGCAGGCTGCAGCACAAGCAGGCGTCTATTGCATCGTCGCTCGTGTCTTCACCAGCCACCACATACCACGCTGCCCCTGAATCTCCTGGTATGATATTCTGAACTCTTAGAAAGCCATTACGTCTCACGGACTCTCTAAATTATACTAGGCAGGCTGTAGTTTCGTACTCCAATGCCGGACTTGCCCCCTGAGCTGCTCGGTCTCGTCTTCGCGAACCTTCACACTGGCCATCCCTGGGAACGGGCCTAGAAGTTGCCCAAGTGCGGCAAACAGGACTTGGCTACTTGCTCCCTTGTCTCCCGCATGTGGAACGCCGCCTCTTTGCCCCATCTATTCCGCGATGTATTTTACTCGTTCAAGCCGGTTCCCGAGGACGCAGCTCTGGAGGACGGCGAATACCCTCGCACCCACCCCACCTACGGACGGTTCGATGCTGCCGCAGGAACGCTACAAAACGTTTCCCATGTTCTGCGTCTTCCTGGAGGGCAATCCTGGCATACAATGCTGTATACGGCGGCTGCGACTGGACGCGTGGCCAACACGCAGTGAGGCCGATACTCCCTTTGGACCCGCCAGCATAGGGTCCTTACAGACCGCTTTATGGCGTTGGTGAGCAGCCTGGAGAAGACGCAGGAGCTGCAATTGTACGACATTATCCTGGACGAGCGTATACACGACCTCCCTCTCCTACGTCCGACTCTCGATCAACTCAAGACATCGTATAATTCGAACACTTCTTCGAGGGACTCACTGTACGAATGCTCCTTCCAGTGGTTGGATTATGTCGGAGAGACAGGCACGGATCTATCTGATTTTGTGGAGTGCTTTGCAGCCCTTGGAGCGCTCTGTGTAGGAGACATAGGGAACAGCAGGCCATTTGCTGGATCGCACAGCCGGAAGTGGTCCCCGAGCAATGTAGAGATCAAAAGTCTCCTCGTCGACATGAACGGGAGATATATCCCGAGACGGTTGCCAGACTACCTTACACAAACTGGTATCATTTCTAACCTTCGGAACGCCAGCTTTTCCGGCCTGCAAGCAGCGAAATGTGCCCCACTCTTGGGCTGCATCGCTTCCAATCTCCGAAGTTTGCATCTTTGGATGTCAGCAATAGATGATGGCAGTGAGTGATCCAGTCCATGGCTTGAAGGATGACGGTTCAATTTTAACGATCATTGCAAGGCCCTCTTGATATCTCTCCTTGCACAAGTCTACAAACAATAGTAATCGGCCTAGCGTTGTACGAACCGGGCGACGTGGCTTTTGATGTCCTCAGGATCGAACGTATCGCTAGCCACGCAACCACCTGGGCCCACGCTCGGACACATCCGCCCACTTCCTGCAGGGGCTCCAGACCGTCGGTCTGCATGCCCATACCAACGGCGCAAACGATGTGGAGGCGATGCGCCAGAGAGAACGCGATTTTTCGAGAGCTATTCCCAGGAAGCGCATAGAGAGGCGCAAGATGCCCTTCTCAATCTCATAGACACGCTGGGCCTATCTAGGATCGCCCTCCTATGCAGCACAAACGACCGCTCAGCAGCAACGCAAATCAGGTTCCAGGCGTTTGTGCTCAGCGTGCTGCTGCCACGACTTCGTGACTCTGGCAGGCTCAGCATGCAAGACGAGTTGGTGAGGGGACCGTGGATGAGCACGGTGCCCTCCCCGGAAAAAGGACACTTGGCGGTGACCTGTGGTGTACTACCTTGCGGAAATGGCTGTGTCAGTGCGGTTTGGTGTGACTTTTAGAGGGGATCGTGTTCTCGATGCGGGCTTGTTCACTCCATGTTGCTCATATTCAGCGGCGTTTGTTGATGTCCTTAGCATCAATATGTTATATGCGACCTGTGTTTCTCGGTCAAATATACGTGCACTGATTTGATCGAACTTGGACCATCTGCTGCTGGAGGCCTGTACTACTTGCTTTGTGGCGTGGTTCCAGCCATCGGGTGAGACGGAATGTCTACACTTCCATGGTGAGGCATCATTCTGAGTCTTCCAGTAAACTATAGCGTACAGTACCATATTTGGTCTATTTGAGGATGTTCAAGTGCTCAAGCTCAAGCTCCAATCCGTGCTGGGGCTATGCTGACAAAGTACATGCGTGTCATCACCAACTGAAGCGCAAGCCGGCGTCTATTTCTCCAGCGTGGCTCAGGCTCGACCCACCGCACTCAGGCTCTGGTCGCGTAGTAAGTTATTCTCAGCCTCGGTGACCCTGTACCTAACGAATTTATCTGCATTGTAGATCAACTACATTCTCTCCTCGCTTCATGCCGGCCTTACCCACCGAAGTGCTCAGCCTCGTCTTCGAGAACCTCCATACTGTTCACACATGGGATGTAGGGGACCAGACGTGGAAGCTGCCCAAGTGCGGCAAACAAAACCTGGATGCCTGCTCCCTCGTATCTCACGCGTGGAACACTGCCGTTTTCCCCCACCTCTTTCGCGACGTCCTGTATTCGTTCAAGCCAGTTCCCGAAGATGCGACTTTGGAGAACGGCGAGTACCCTCGCACGCACACGAAATACGGGCGGCTCGATGCCCTCCGACGGCCAGAGGGACGGTACAAGACGTTTCCCATGTTCTGCACCTTCATGGAGCGCAATCCTGCCGTACGCAGCTCCATACGGCGGCTGCTGCTGGACGCGTGGCCGAAGCGTGTAAACGGCGATGAAGCTTGGGATGAAACTTGCAGGATATCTGGGACGCTCTTCTTCGGCCTCGTGTGCAGCCTTCCCGGGATCTGCGACCTACAGCTGCACAACATAAGACTGGACCAACAAATGCATGTCAGCCATCTACCACGTCCCGCACTCGATCGACTCGGCGTCTCCTATTCTGTGCTCGAAATTCCCAACTACCAAGGGACAAATACAGACACATCTGACCTTGTTGAATGCTTCGCGACGCTTGGAGTACTCTGCGTGGATGACATAGGTTCAAACGAACACACTGGAGGTGTCACGCTCAGCCGGTGGTCGCAGAGCACTGTAGAGATCAACAATCTTGTTCTTCACATCTATGCGCAATTCTTTACCGAATGGCTCCAAAATTATCTCACGCAAGGCAACATCATTCCTGGCATTCAGAGTGTTAGCCTTGGCGGCCACTACCTGCAGAAATGCACTCCACTGCTGCACTGTATGGCACCCTATCTTAAGCATCTACATTTCTGGGCCCCGGTAATGGATACATTTGATGGTGAGTTGCATTATCAGTGGCTTGACCGAGGATGACTTGGTTCTGACAAATGTTTCATGGTCGTAAGGATCACTCGATATCTCTCCTTGTAAAAACTTGGAAACTCTGGTGATAGGCTTGTCTTTGTTTGAACCTCGCGACCAGCGGTTTGACTGGCACGCACACCGGATCATGAGGATCGCCTTCACTGCAACCAACTGGGCTCATGCGTGGCATGCATCCAACAGCCTCCCGCAGAAGCTTCGCACCGTCGGCCTGCATGTGCATACCAACGGTGCCGAAGGTGTGGCGCGCCTGTTAGCAAAGGAGGACGAATTCCTCGGGGAAGAGTTCCAGCACTCGCTCACAGGTGCCCAAAAACGCCCTACTTGACCTCACCGACGCGCTGCGCATACCCCGCCTGTCTCTCCTATGCAGTACAAATGATGGCTCGGCGGCGACACAGTCGAGGTTCCAGGCGTTTGTCCTCAGAGTGATGCCTCGGCTTCGCGATTGCGGCAGGCTCAGCATCCGAGACCAGTGGTCAAGCAGCCAGTGGATGGAGGCTGCGCCCCGTCTCCCTCGCTTTCGCGGAGTGGATGTATGAGAGTGAGATGTAGTCCATTATTACAATTGAATGCCAAGACAAGATGCGTTCTACAGTATAAGTACACTCAAACATGCTGCGACAGCGAGATGTGAAGCGAAAACAATGTACACTTGCGTTTCATGGTTCACGACTCCCTCTTCCAATTCCACACGGCGACCGCGCCGCCCGCTCAAGGCTTGATGACGATCTTAACCGCCCCGCGGCTGTTCATCTTGTCGAGCGCGGCTCCATAGTCCTCAAGCTTGAAGACGTCGGTGACCATGCCCTTGACGTTCACCTTTCCGCCGTCGAGGTACGCCACCGCGCGGGGGAAGCAGAACGCCTGCGAGAACGACCCGATGATCTGCAATCACACGTCAATCCGCCGCACGCCACCCGCACCGTCAGAGATCGACGCACCTTAATCTCGTCACCAAAGATCTTGGACGGCGGCCAGTGCACCTGCGCCTTGTTCTCGTACACGCCGTAGATCATGAGCGTGCCGCCGCGGCGGACGTAGTTGATGCTGTCGTTCGCGAGCTTCTCGACGCCGGTCGCCTCGACGACGACGTCGAAGCCGTACGGGTTCGCCTGCTTGAGCGCCTCCCACTGCGCGCCGGGGTTCTGGCGGTCGAGCTCGATGTACTCGTCGCCCGCGTTCAGCTGCCGCGCGATGTCCATCTTGATGCCCTTGTTCGCGGCGATCACGACGCGGTGCGCGCCGTTCTGCTTCAGGAGCTGCGCGAGGATGAGGCCGGTGGGGCCGGCGCCGAGGAGGAGGACGTCGATGCCGACGGGCGGGTTGAGCTTGTCGAGGCCGTGGATCGCGCACGCGGCGGGCTCGAGGAGCGTCGACTCTTCGTCTGTGAGGTTGTGGATCTTGTAGCACTTCTTTTGGTGGCTGTATGCGCGCATATAGTCAGCTTACACGCGCGCCTCGTGTAATGCAAGGACGTACTAGACGATGTATTCTGCGAAACCGCCGTCTTGTGTCACGCCTCGTGCGTGGAAGTTCTCACAGAGCACAGCCTGGCCTCTTCGGCAGTAGAAGCAGTCATCGCACTATAGAAACATCCGTCAGACGCGATACATTCAAAGAAAACGAGGCTCGCGAGACTGACTGAGATGCCGACGTCCGCCACAACACGGTCACCAAGGTGGAAGTCCTTCACGTTCTTTCCGACCTCGACAACTTTGCCGATCGCTTCGTGGCCTGGGATAAGGGGGAACTTGGCGATAAACTCGCCCTCATGAATGTGTCCGTCGGTTCCACAAACACCGCAGCATGACACTGAAATGTACGGCTTTTAGTAGTCCGGTCGTACGCTGTCGGTATATTCGACGACACACACCTTTGAGCAGAACGTCGTCGTCATTGACTTTTGGTATGGGCACTTGCTTGATCTCGAACTTGGTGGGCTCGCTGTAGTACAGCGCTCTCATCGTTCCTTCGGGCATGTTGGACGTTGCTTGGAGGAGGCGGGTGACGACGACGGGGAGGTGGAGAGGGTAGTTGGGGGAAAGGAACCTGAGCGATTTTTGCGCGTCATGTTTATATCGATCTCTGGGAGGCGCAGAAGGACAGAAGATTTGCAGGCTTTCGATGAACGGACCGCCAAAAGCTCGATCTCTTGTCCGAGTCGTGGCGTCTCTCAGTCAGTCTCTGCATGTTGCGTCCTCTGACATCATCAGATCTGTAGGCGCCCGCTTGGAATCCGAGGCACCAAGCAAACCGATGGAAAAGCGTAGAAAAATGAGAGAAAATCGGCAGAAATTCGTGCAAAGTGCAAAGCGACTCCACAGACAGACCAAGTGCTCCCAACCGAAAGCCCGTCGGGCCTCGGAGGTTCGGAGGGCGCACGACGGTCGTCGACCGGCGCGGCGCGATGACGTCCGACCGCCGTCGGCCTGCCGGAGGGCGTCCCCGAGGACGGACCCCAGATCTGGCCGCCCGTGCCGTTTCGTCATGACCGCTTGTCCGTGAGATGGCACGGCGATAAGCGTAAGTGCGCACTCACTAATTCACCGTACAGAACCGACGTGAGCCCGCCGTTATCTGCCATCGCTCCAACAGCATGCCGAGCATACATTCCTGGAAGTGAGACTGTGAAAACACGCAGCGAGGGCATGCCGTTGGACCGCAGAGAGACGGCTTGTGACGAAAGCAAGAGCTTAATATGACCAATAAGCCTCTCGTCCTGTCATCTTGCATATTCCAGGAGGTGATTGGGAACCAGGATGTGGAAGGGCACTCAGAAGTGGGGAAACGGGACTCGATAACGTGGTAGTTCTCCAAGTCGTCCTCGGCTAGAATTTCAGACCGCTTTAAGTACGGTGGATATGTACAGGCACACCAAGTTAGCTAGGTAGCTGAAAAGATTCTCTGATCGTTCTGCGGTAACAAGTGTGATCTTGCTGAAGGCAGAAATGAGACCCATGACAACAGCAACACAGGCTGAGGGGTTTACGCACCAGTTAGCGAGTCGAAGACATAGATCGCCAATGCAGGAGGCCGTGGGCCATCGCATTTTCAATGATATTCTATTGCACTTCGGCTAGTGAAACGTGTTCAGGTCAGCACTAGCTCATGCGATACTTAGAACGGCTTACAATTGAAATGGCCAGCTGCTTCGCTCGACGTCTCTACATCTAAACTTCCCTGATTCCTGCAAGATCGGGAATATCTCCCGCACGCAGTCTTCGGCCTCCGACTGCTGCAGCGAACCTACATTCGAACACTCGAAGGTGACCTCGGGAAGGTGTGCGGTGAACTCTAGTAGGGCGTTCTCCAATGTCGCCAGACTCTCTCGGATGTCTTCTTCATTGTCATAGGCGTCAAGAGGCGTAATGTGCTCGCCACCTTCGAGAGTGATGTGTAAACCAACCTCGGTTAAATGCGGGAGTTGCATCGCGGTCGGTCGTGCAAGCCGAAAGAGCCCTCCGAGGTCGTAGACGTCGTCAAAACCGCCCAGAACAGTGACATCAAGATGCAGCCCCAAGGTCAAGCGCTCTAGTCGCTTGCATGGAGAGAGATCGATGCTCGACCATTCGCCTGAAGGCGCATACACGCATAAGGTTAGGTATGCGATGTCCATGAGGGCAAATATATCAAATACTCACCTGAGATGAGGCGTTGCCATGTGACATTGAGTCGCAATTCCTCCAGATAGCCACCCACATCCTGCATGAATGTCTGACAACTTCCATTGTCCGAGTCCCCAAGGCTGAGGCTTCGGAGGCTACCCACGGTGTCCGAACCAGAGAAGTACCTAAACAACGCGACGCTGTCCCAGGAGAGTACCTCGAGGATAAGGGAGTGTATTTGTGAGGGACAAGAGTCTAAAGTTGTGATTTGTTGGTCTTCAAGAGAGAGGAAAAGATCTGCCTGGTATAAATGTAGTTTAGCTACCCTTTTGAAGCATTCGAGGACACGCGTGGTCTTTGCGTATTCAGAGACACATATGCCGTTCGCGTCGTGGAATGTTTCTGGAGAGCAAGAGATGTAGAGGTGTCCAAGGGAGAATCGCGTCGCAGGATCAAGCGTAGGGCTATCGTCGAGCACGATGTTGTATAGACGCAGCGTAACGAGGCGTGGTAAGTTCTTGAGCAGCTCGATGAAGAGAGTCACATCAACTGGGAAAGAGTCTCTCGCGGTCTGAACGCCTTCATCTCGGTCCAAAACGTATTGTAAGAAGTCTTTCGGGTAGGCCTCGAGGCGAAGTACCTGTACGCAAGCCTGCACCGCTGGCGACTGCCTAACAAATGCGCAAAATGTCGAAAAGGATTTGCTCCTATGGATAGACCCCGAGCCGCGCTTAGTACCGACGTGAGTGTCGATAGAGCCGCTCTCTGCTGCATCCACGGCCACATCGAACGAGCATGAGATGTCGCGGAAGAGGTGACGGCCGGCGACAGCGTTCCACGTGCGACACACTAACGAGCAGGCGTGTAGGTCGGGTTTCGGCCATCTCGGGCTAGCAGTATATTCAAAGTCTGGTGTGCTCGGATGCAGGTGCTCGAACACGCTGTCAACAAGCTCACAAGGTAAGTCGGGCATTTCGCGCGACGCTGGGGGCAAAACGGGGCGGATTAGCAATCGTTAGCTCACGACGTGGGAACCGGTGCATGGTACCTCCTGTACACTTCTTTCGTGCGTCGCGGTGGCGAGCTTGGGTGCTGGAAGAGCTGCGGCAGGCTATGAGACAAGTGAAGTTGACCTTTATATCCAAGTTCTGAAACCCAACTAAAACCCGCCCGGTGCCCGCCCGAACACGTGTTTCTCAGGTGCTGTCGCGAGACTTTGTTGTACACCAGTGATGTGAGCAATAGGGCTTCCGAACGCACGAAGTTCGCTTTGGCAGTCGTTCGCTCGCCGTATAAAGTCGGTAATGGTGCACGACTAAGTGGCGGAGGATGTTGACACCAGCAGAGCGCTAACCGCTGGTAGCCCGTCGCCGGAGCACCACGTGCACGGCGGTGGCACAAGTGGCGTCTGCATCGCCGGAAAAGGCAGAAGCCGTTTTTTTGACTCAAAGCCGCAGCGCATTGCGCATTTGCCTTGACGAGCTTTACGACAGCTCTCCCTCACCCAAATTTCACGATTTCAGCTCGTGCTTTCCCACAAAATTCATATATAGAAAATAAAGTTCGTAGCCCCAGAAAAGGTCACTGTTGGCAGGCTCTGCAGTTTTGGCGTACCCGCTCGTCCACGATATTACACGTTGAAAACAAACAGTGCCCAATCACTGTGTCGCTGCACAAAGTTCAACCTGTGTCTACGTGACGCTGCTATTTGTCATTGTTCTAGCAGCATGCCGAAACTATGCCGAACGCTCAATCCTCGAAGTAAGACTGCGCAAATACATAGCGACTCAGCGAGTAGTGCACACACTGTATGCCATTTTGAACCACAGAAAAAGCCACAACCGCAGCCAGCCCCGAATATAAAACAAATCTATGTTCTGGTAGTACTCCACTGATCCCATAACGTAAATAGCAATTAGTGAAAGAGTGCAAGAAGCTGAAGCTATATGCACATCACCTGACACACCTTGATAGTATGACTGTTCCAAGGTGGAGCGCAATGCTGTAAGTAGCATATCTCAATATGTCAAAATATGCCTACGTAGCATAGTTTAACAACAATTTTCATGTCCTAGAACTTCGACCTGAGAGAGAATGTGATCGTGATTAGGGCAGTACTCGCTTATTTGAGCCGAGAACTCACCAGAGACATGGACAACTGCTCTGCTTGATGTCTCGATATTGGAGCTTTCCTGATTTCTGCAGAGTCGGGAATATCCTCCGCACACGGTCTTCCGCCTCGGACTGCTGCAGAGACTCGAACACTCGAAGAGCACCTCCGGAAGGTGTGCGGTGAACTCTAGCAGGACGTTTTCCAGCGTCGCTAGACACTCTCGGACATTCATTTCCAGCACGAAAGGTCTAATTTTCCCTCCACCTTCGAGAGTGACGTGCAACACAACTTCCGTAAGATGGGGAAATTGCGTTGCGGCAGGTCCTGTAAACCGAGTGATGTCCCCAAGGTCCAGGACGTCGTGATAAGGGGAGTCCGGGCCTACGTCATTTGGAACACGCAGCCCCAAAGTAAACCGTTTTAGACTTTTGCAAGAGCTAATGTCAAGGGACGGCCACGCAGCTAAATGTGCCCGTACATGCGATGTCAAGGTACGCTGTGTCCAGGATGGAAAGTGTAGATGCTCACTTGTTTTGTTGAAACATGGCCAGAATGCGTGGGATCGTAATTCCTCAAGATGACCGCCTACATCTCGCAGGAGCCTCTGGCAACTCGCAATATCTTCATCCGCTAAGGTGAGGCTTCGGAGGCCGCTCGCGGCGTTGGATTGCGCGAAGTACCCGAACAATGCCACGCTGTCCCAGGATAGATTCCCGAGGATAAGGGAGTGTATTTGTACGGGACAAGTGAGGTTCACGCTCGTTGGCACTTCTTCGGTACGCTCGTAAACGAGTTCAAGCCAGCCAAATTGCAGTTTTTCTATCCTCTCGAAGCATTCTAGGACACGCGTGGTCTTGGTGGGTCCAGAGAATTTTGTATCACCGCTCGGGGCCAAGAATGCCTCCGTAGAGTACATGATGCAGAGTTGGTCGAGGGGAAGTCGCGGCGCAGGATTAAGTATAGGGCTGTCATCAAGCGTGATACTGCACAGACGTAGCGTGGCGAGGCGGGGCAAGTTCTGGAGCAGCTCAACGAAGAGCGCCACGTCGATTAAAGAGTGACATCCACTTCGACTTGTGTGGAAACGGTGGTTTTCTCGATAGGCCTCGCCTGCACCGCTTGCGACTGCTTGACGAACGCGCAAAACTTTGGGAAGGACTCATTCCTGTGAGCCAACAATGAGACGGATTCAGAACCGCTCTCCGTCGCAGCCATCGTTACGCTGAATGAGTATGAGACGTCGCGGAAGAGGTGGGGGCGAGCCGCAGCGTTCCAGGCGTGACAAACTAGCGAGCAGGCGCGCAAGTCGGGTTTCGGCCATCTCGGGTTTGCAGAGACATCGTTGAAGTCTGAGGGACTCGGGTGGAGGTGCTCGAGCACGCTATCGACGAGATCGAAAAGTAGCTCGGGCATGTTGCACGCCGATGAATGTTAACGTCCAACACCGACAAAGACCGTCTAGGACGTAAAGCTCGTCAGTAACTTGGGAGAAAAACGTGGACATTGACTGCACCGTACTCATGTAGAATGCACCGCCGGGCCTGTGGTACACTGGGCACTCAGCACAGCTACCGAGGATGGTGAGAGGAGGTGATGATAAACTCTGATGCATGATGTAAAATGACCTCTCGCTCAACTGCGTGCGTGCCACGTGGGGTGCCCGCGCACGGTGCCAGTTCAGTCCCTAAGTGGAATCACTCATGACTCCAAGAAACCAATATGATGGGGCATTGCAAGCAAGTACGAGAGAGACAAAAAATGATGCAGAATATGTGTGAATACAAATTAAGCGACGTGAATCATCGTCCAATGGTATCAGGAGCCACCGAGAGTCCTTGAGTGGTTATGAGTAAAGGTCGACCAGGATGGTGGTGATCCCCAGTGCTACATCGAGTGGGATCAGCTACCAGCAAAGAGCGGAGAGAACTGAAGTAACGCACCAATTTCGACGACAATCAGCCAAATAACGATCGTCTCTAAACGCTCGGCGTGCCTGCTGTGGACTGTTTCTTTTAGCAGTTGAAGCATGTCTTGCAGTACCTACGAAATACCGTGATTGTATGATCATGATTGAGTGGATGAAGACAAAAAGCATACCTCTACACGTGTGTTCAGGAGATTAATGCGCTGGGGTATCTCCAGGTAACTCCGAGCAGCGTCGTACAGAGGCTGCAGATCTGGGTACGTCTGTCAAAACACGTTAGCCAATGGAAAGTGAAAGGCTATCAGTCAGTCAACCCGCACCCAGAAGACCTCCTATATGACGCAGATGAATGTCAATGTTTGAGCGAGGGTAGCAAGCGTTGCGGCTTACGGGAGAATCCAACACAGAGCCGACGGAGTTGATGTTGGTGCGTAACAAGAAGAGTTCACCAATCTTGCGCATAATTTCTGAGAGAAATCGTCAAAATTGCCTCATACATTGTAGCGAAACGGCCGACCTTTGTGTGGCATGCCGATCTTGCCCGTCTCACTGATGATCTCCGGGATGTCCTTCGTGTCTTCGATAGTAGACGAGATAAGCTCCTCGAACTACCGTTACACGCCGTTAGAGTCGAACTGGAAGGTGGTTTGTGCACACATACCAGCGATATTTTCACGGATTGGGCCAAGGCATGTGACAGAGACAACTTAGTCCTACGGTCAAATCATGTCAGAGCTCTGGTAGGAGTGATTGGCCGGCGGGCGTACATATAACTTGAGCCTCTTCGCAATGTAATAACATCGTTGTAAATCCTGCACATGGTTTCTTTTCAGTGACGGTCGCTATGAACATCAGCTTTGTTACATACCGAGAGTAGTTTGCGTGATAGTAGTTCAAATCTTCCATCTCGACGTCGTCGGGCGCTATTGTGATGGGGTTAGAGAGCAGAACGCAGAATGAACTATGCGCGTACATAGTCGGTCAACCTCGAAGCGTTTTCTACATGGGCAATGTAAGCTGGATGCCTTGTATCGCGATAAACGACAGACTCACATGGACGACAAGAAGCGTTTTTCTTCGGCTTCGGACATGCCCCAAATAACGACTGTTCCATACTGGAACATGAAGATCTCCGCTTCAGTTGGGACCTCCTCGAACTTGCTCTTCTTGTGCTTCCGTTTCGCCATGACGCCGTTCCTGTGCTCTGGTTCCGATGGTCCGTTTGGCTCCGTAGACGACGCTTCACCGGGTGCGAGCTCAGGCACGCCGAGCAAGTCGCCTTCCACCGCCCCTTCATAGTTGTCCGAGCTTTCCGGGGCAGACTGGGATTGTGAGGAAAAGTGGACGTGTCTGGAGCTCGGCGGATCATAGGCATAGGGTGTATAAATCACATCGTCTATGATGCGAGGGTTGGTGTGGTATGTAGATCTCCGGGCATTGAAGAACCGCATGAGTTCCGGAAAGCGATACGACCTGGCAATCGCGTCGTCAGCGGACATGTGGCCCGGGGCAGGACAATAGAAGAGCGAAGACCCACGAAGCAGTGGCGTACGCAGTCACACGAGGCAGAGACTTTGCTTTCTTCTTCGTTAACCGCAAGGCGTCCCGGCGTGCAGTTCCGGCTGGTATGAGATCTATCCGGTTGTACACCTGCGATCCGCCGCCCGTCTTCAGCCCTGAGCATGCATGCAGCAGCAATAAGCTCACCTCGACGTCCTCGGTGTCAACCTCATCGTCTCCGTCATCTTCTTCACTATCTCCGGCGGTGGCAGAGCCCTCCGTCTCATCTCTCTTCGGCGGAGCTGAGAGATGCGGTTCGAGTCGTAGGTTGTCCTTGGGAAGCACTGGTTCCGGCTGCTCTGGGAGGACCTTGAGCTTTCCGGCGACCTTGGTGGACCGGTTGGCACCTCGCGCCTTTGGTTCTGCTGCGCCCGCAGAGCCCCTGGGATTTGGCGGATTTGAGGACATTTGTTTCGAGCGGAGGTCCTCGGAGGCCTGGCTTCAACGTTCCTGTATGCCACCAGAATGGGCGCTTCGGTATCACGGCAAACTCCCTATGACGGTATCCGTGACAGACCGTCACGAGTAATCATTTGTTTCACGCGGGTGACGGCACTGTCACCCTCTGCTGCTTGAGCCGTGACGGTCCTGAGAGAAGGATGCTTACCGAAAACAAGTCGAAAATACATCCTTGCTTCCCCGCAGAATAAGTATGAGTAGTAAATGATATTATAAATTATGTAGCAGCCAGACAATTCATAACTATGGACCCTCAAGCTCAAGTGGTAGCCCTACCATGTCGCATTTGAGTCGTAGGGGACGAGAACAGTGTCGTCAGAGTCATTCTTCTTCCTCGGCGATTGTGGGTGGCACGCGTACAACTTTCGTTGCGGCTGCAACGTTTTGTGTACCAGACAGGCGGGTGCGCCCCTTCTCAGCGTCCGACTTTGGGAGGACAAGCTTGCCGTCAGACGTGCGTTTGAGACCAGTCGAATTCTGCTTATCCTTCTCCGTCTTCTGGCCGGGCAGATGGCGAAACTGGTCCACCCACTTGTCCTTTAGCATGTCATCGCAGGCCCTCCTGTTCTTCTTGAGCATCTTGAAGACTTCGGCGAAAGCTCCAAGGATCGCCGTGTGATTGTCTAGTACGCGGGTTGGAGCAGTGAGCTTGGGAGAGAAATAGACGATATCTAGGTTTTCGTGTCTCGAGCCCTGAGTGACCTTGGCTTTGCCGTCCGTCTTGTCAGAGGCAAGCTCGGCACTCTTCCCTTCGCTGTACTGTGCACAGCTTGCTCCTCCTTCGTGCTGCTGGTTCGAGGTCCGAACTTGGCCCACCTTCCCGCAATTGGGCATGTTCGAAGGACGCTTCCATACTTTCATGGCCGCTACGTTGGCCCTCACTCAGGTTTGCTTGTCACAGTTAGTTGTCATTGGGGTTCGTGTTGAATTCAGCGGAAAGGGACTCACTTGATTCATCTGTCCTTGCCTTCTTGCGAGCTGTCTCACTTGATTCAACTTCGTCGGAGGCGGCGACGTCGTCGTCGTCAAACATGTTCAACCAATCTTTGTCCTTCTCTGCTTTGGCCGAAGATAGATCTTCTCATCTTGATCCTGCTCAGCCTGCGTACTCCAACTCGGCCACCTCGTACATGGTTAGATCCTTGTAGTTGATCGCCTGGTAATGTTCGCATAGGAGCTTGTACAGCTTGCCGATGAGCATGGACAGCGGCGTCTGGCCGTACGGAGCGAGTTTCAGCTTCATGGGGGGGCGCCCAGTTCGATGTACAAGCCTTTCGTGGCGGCCACCCGCAGAGTAGCCTCCGACGCATCGATACTCCTCTTCAAAAATACCGCGATTCTGAGAGAGCTGCTCGTTGGCCTCGTTGAGGTCCCTGATGGCGTCGTCTGAGCATCCAGGGGGGATATGGTGGGGTTAACTCGTGCCGATGGAAGCGAAATGCTAACATGACGATAACATAGACAAAAGACTCGAGGTCGTCAGCCACTTCGTGCGGTTTCAGAGGGTATCGTTGAGAAAGTGAAGACATGAAGGGCCAGGTCCCTATCGGTTCGAAATGAGCAGATGCATGGTGGGCGCAGCTATCGGATTTGGACGTACATTACGGCTGTATTGCGTAGCAGTCAGGGAGAGTTCATCGTAGAACTTAGCCATATCCCAGTCGTTCAGGAACCCGAGTTCGTCGTCTTCCGTAGCCTCGACGTCAATCATGATATTTCTAAGGCTCACGTCGCGATGCAAAATCTTCGCCTTTTCCCATGCCTGACGATGAGCTTGCAACATCAAACGCTCAGCGTACGCAAGCTCGCGTGACGGCAGGACGACTCACCTTTGATGGCATTTCCTACAACAACAAACAGCTCTTTAGAATGCTCGTATGTGTCCAGCGATCGACCTATCTCCTTCGTAACCAACCGATAGTGTTTGAGTGGGTTAGGAATGTCGTCGCCTTGCATGTACTGTTGGGTGATGGTAACCTGCTCGTCTTGAACGTCCCCGGCGGCGATCACGGTCGCGACGTGTTGAACATTATTCTCCTTGAGAACCTTGTAAATATGATGCTCAGGTCTTATACGAGGGCCTAGTGGTCGCCAGCTATCCTTCAAAAACCGGAAACAGCGGGCCTCAACGTCCCACGCGACATACGCCTTCGTGGCACGTCCTATGGGCGAGGAGTGGCCGGAGACGTGCTGACCAACCAAAAAGTACTTGATCTTGCTCGAGCTGGTCTTCGCCTTCTTTGGAGCCTTGGCTGCCTTCGACGCCTTGGAAGTAGAACGGGTAACGCGCACAACCCGAGCTTCGGGTTCAGGTTCGGGCTCAGGCTGGTCTTCATCCGCTGTCGACAGCAGGCAGCTGATCTTGTTTGTGGGTGAGTACAGCCGCTACTACATATGAAATCGCACTCACCTTGTAAATGGGATACTCAGCTGTATAGTTAAGCATGTGGTCCCGGTACCTCACAAGCCATTCGTTGTCCGTCTGGTACGCTCGAATTGCAGCCACCTCGGCTTTTGTGGCCAGTTTTGCGGTAGGGTCATACCCTTGCCCAATCCTCCCAGCACGAGCGAGGCGAAAGAGAATGTTTTTGAAGATAGCGGAGTCCGTTTCATCCAGCAGATCCATGGTCGTGGTCCCAATGATGCCAGCACGGTCGAAACGAAACACCCGCGCCCGCGTTGACGAGACATATATCATAACGAGGTGTGTGCGGCATTGGCGTAGCATGATCTCCGTGGCATACCTAGCGAACGATCCTCGAGCGGCCTGTCCATTCTCCGTGTTTCGCAGAAAGCCTTGGTTGTTGAAATAAAACGCCGCGTTCACGTCGTCTCGCTTCACTTCGCCCGCAGCAATCATCCAGGGCCAAGAAACACGAGCGGCATAAAACAAGTCTCGATCCTTGGGTGCCTTAGCTCTCTGCGGACACGTAAGTGTATGCGCTCTTGGCGACCACGGTGGTGGGATACATTGCGAGGTCGGGACGCATATCGATGTGTTCTGACTCAGCCCAGCATGACACGTCTTTGAAGATGTCCTTGGATTTCGCTTCTTTGAGAATGGCGTTGAAGGTTTTGCACTTGAAATGGGTGTAAGGAAAAACAACTGTAGAAGTTCGTACGGTTCAGACTCACAAGCACAGGATACATTCCTTGTTCTGTCGGAGTAATACTTCGGTGCAGGTCGGAGAAGTCGCCAGAATTTTCGAGTTGCGTCGGGCTCATGTCGACGCCAGGTAGGAACCGGTGAAGGAAGTCGCTCTTGTCCATCTCGACATACCGGGGATCCATCCTTCTGTTCAATTTGGGGATGTAGTTGGCGTTCTTGTATCCTAGAGCCAAGTCGTCCACCTCAACCTTTACGGGTGTTTGGTACTGCGCAGCAAGAACGTGGGCAGGAGTGGGACGAGGCGACGGAGTCCAGTATCTGACAGGGGGCTGACGTGATCGGAGAATGCTGGATATTGCACCAGAGGTGCGATGTTGTTGTTGAGTTCCATGCCTAATCATGAGGGAAGTGAGCTGACCTTTCTGGATTCGGGTCCCTTTATGTGCGAACAGCTGAAGTGGCCGCTGCACGCGCAACAGCAGTGGCCACCTACGACAACAAAAAGGGCATCAGCAGGTAAGCGCAGACATAACGCGGCCACCTTACAAGTCAAATCAAACAATGGCCGCCCTTCCAAAAAACAATACGTCAGCAAAATGAGTTTGAAAGCGTATGCGCAAGCCGGTTGCGCCCTTAACGTTCGGCTGGCAAGTCGAGTTGAACTTGGTTGGGAAGCTATGCTCGCAAACCTTGCATGAACTCACCAGCACCAATATTCTAGACTTCCGAACACGAGGGTACTGCTATTATTTGACGACTCGACAAACCTTCGTCACCTTTTGGTAGCCACTTGTGCATGCATCGTTGAAATTTTGGACATGGACCACAGCAACCGTGACATCGTCGAGTCTAGTGTTTGGCGCACATGCGTCGGCAATCACCGGTAAAGCGCCCGATAGTAAAGGGTCATTAGTAATCCATAATAGCCTCGATATATCGCAGTTATGGCCACACGAGGCAAGATAGAGAATGGATGCCTTTTCGCAGGGATCTGTAGAGCTCTACAGAATAGATTCGCCAATAAACGACCTCGGCAACGCGGCGGATCACGGTTACCGTTACGTCGAACTCGACGCTGCGTTTGCAGACGTGCAATCTGGGAGGGGGGTCGACCCCCCTTTCAAAATAAATTCTGCATTTACAAACACATTTCGAGCACCGCCACGTCTCTTAACCAATCACATCGCTTAGTGCCATCATCCCGCCCTGCCGAGTCTGATTCTTCCCGTTCACCAGCGACTGCAGGGGATTTGTATTTCTTTCGCTACGGTTTCGTACTTTTGAAAACACTTCTCATATGCAGGTTTCAACCTCCGGTCTGGAACCTGGAATCTGTAGAAATCCTGCGGAAAGGCACCCACTTTCGAGAGGGCCTGACCGCCCACAGATCTAGAGCGCCACGATGGTCCCGGAAATTGCCGCAGCGTCGTGCGCTTCTGCCAGAACTCCACACTGCACAGAGGAAATGCGTCCTCTGCATACTATGTATGATGTCTGTGCACGACTGTGTATTACCAGCAACTCACTGTTCAGTGCCGTAAATGGCCGACATTTTGGCAGGGTACATTTGGGGAACAAATACGGGGAGTTCATCCTGGCAGTCAATTGAGGCATTCCAGAGATCCGACTTCAACAGAAGTTATTTCATTATTACTTAAATTCGACGACACGTGGGCGGCAGGGTATCCTAGAGCTATACGCAGATGCACAATCCTCGGTGCAATTGTATACCGTTGCTGTATTTGCAACGCAGGCGAGAAGGCGGAAGGGTCATTGTATACGCTATCACTGTGCGGCATCCTCTCACAAGTCCATAATAGTACCAAGCGTCCGCAGAAAACCAGATCACGACCATTTTGCAATTCTGCTGGTCGTCCTGATAGGTTACCGGATTGCGTTCGGATTAAGTTCATGGTGCGGAAATGCGCTGAGGGGTCCCCTTATATCCGTGAGAGACCGGACTGTCCATCGCGTCAAAGAAGGATGCAAGCATTAAGTGTATCAGTCAAAAATATGGTACTGTGATTGTAAATTAATTGGACCCTTCGCCAGAGGCCTTAACGCCGCAAGCCGAACCCTTGCTGCACGCTGCACAGCTCTCATCTAAACCTAGACTGATAGGATGTGTCAGGGTCCGCGTTCTATGAACAGGGAAGCACGGCCACATGGGTCCAGGGAGAGATATTGCAGATCACTTTCCCATGGGTTATTGAGGCTTTAGGTAAGCTCGCCGCCAGCGGCGCGCTGTCGAGGGGCGAAGCGCGCCGGAGAGCCGAACAGTCTGCGAGCTCGCGTTCGAACGCAGATAGCGCGGTGGTCGACAGCGCGCAGCGCGACTGAGGGGAGTGCGAGCAGGCCGTCGAAGAGGTGCGTTTGTGGGACGCGGGCCTGGAGCGGGCTTCCAAGCACAGGATATGTTCGAGCATAAGTGACACGGCAGCGCGGACGCGAAGCTACACTGACGGCACCACTGACTAAGTACAGATACAATGCCACGAAGCAGGCTGCGGCTTACCTTATGTTGGTTAGGGACACGTTAGGTTATACCTGCCGGCCTGTCGTGCGCATCCTGCGCCGCGTCTTCCAGTGCGGGGTCACTGATGTAATGCGGGAATGCTGCTTGGAACTGAGCCGAGACAGGCTCTCCTGCAAACTAACCGCATGCGCCGCCCCTGCGAGCCATAAGCGGAACATAGTGTGCCTATACTTGACATGGCTCCTTCGCGAGTAGTATCACCCTGTGCAAGGTCCCAAGGGCCGTGTGCCATCTGGTAAACAATGTCGAAGACCAGAACTCGAAGCTTCGTGCCTTCTCATCCCATGGTCCAGCTCCTAAGCGAATATGAGACGCTTTCGCGATTGCTTCCACCAGACCCTGCACTTTTGGAGCAGGTTGGAGCGCGGCGGCGGGCGGGACGCAGAACCAAGCTATCAAATGCCGCTGCTGCTGTTTGTACCGCTCCAGCAGTAAACACAGATTCCAAGAAGTTCAGAGGGCCGAAGCGGTCTAATGATTGCACAGAGGCCGTAAGCACGTGATGCAACTGTAACCTGCTGAGACTTGCCTTGTTGTGTGGAGCTGGCGAGTGCGAAGGGCAAAGCAGGAGACTCAGGCAGAAAGACAGCCTACCGCCGCGGCGCCGCGGCCATGTCACGTCCGTCACGGGAGTGACCGCAGTCACGCCCCGCCGACAGCGCCCGACGCGCTTTCGGCGTGGCCTCCATGACGAGTCGGTTGTTCTGGACATGTCTCTCGGCTTGACCGCAACACGCGACGACTAGGCCCACGCACACACATAACTCTACGGCTTCACGCACCTCGACCTCAAAAGCGACCTGAGCAGACGCAGACCGCGCCGCCCGACCACTTGCACCTGGACATTCGAAAACTACTCCCTGCTCTGAGCGTGCGTACAAGCCTTGTGCGCTTTGCTGTTGCCTCAGCTGAACCGTGACATTAGGGCTATACATTACCTGCTCCACCTAATCTCGCGTTGTACGTGCAACTAAAATGTCAAAGACATCCTCTGAAGACCCTCATGAACCTCATTTCGATCAGCCCGAGTATCTCTAGTACGTCGCGTACCCCTCTCATCGCGTGCTCGCTCAACTCCCGCAGTACTGTGCTGAATCTCCCGACGACTGCGTCAAGCGAGGACATCCGGGAGCGGTACCGCCAGCTCTCGCTCGTGTTCCATCCGGACAGACAGCATGGAAAGCCCACGGAGGAGACGGCGACGAAGCGTTTCTTAGAGGTTCAGAAGGCGTATGAAAGTGCGTTATGGCTCGCTTAGAGCTGTCTTCGGTTGCTGAGCTTATTGGTCCTCGTAGTTCTATCCGACCCTGTCACTCGGTACGTGTCAGAAACATGAAGTTATGTGGTCTTCCTAATGCTAGCCCGCAGCCGGGCGTACGATTTATATGGTACGAGATTTGTGTCTAGATTGCCTAGAGGTGTTCACGGCGTGTAGGTCTGGAGGGTGTTGCTTTAACTCAGCGGCTGCAGCTCTCCGGTCTGCCGCCAGAGAAAGTGAGCGTCCGCGTGCCTATGATGAAGCGTCAAATTCTCAGTTGAGCAGCTCGCGCCCGTGCTCGCGAGCGAGAAGGCGAAAGCAGACTTTACACAAGCGCAAGCGACATTGAAATCGGTCGGCAACGTAGGCCTGGGCGTCGACGCCACCTCGTTGTTTGACCCGGTGGACGATGACGCGTTCCACGCCCGCCCCCTGGCCACCCGCCTATGGGAACGCGCATCCCACGTGCGGCTCACGGGCGTGACGGTGAAGAACACGATCCAGGTCAGCAGTCCGATTCATTTCCGCGAAGCGTGCTGACACGGACGGGGGCGCAGAAATCCGTTTCGGACACGCTCACACTCACGCTCGCGAGCCAATCAAGGGTCGGGCCCGTGGGGGCATACAATCCCAAGCAGGGCGGCACGTCCATGGCACCCTCCGCTATCAACATTCACCGAGAATAGGCGTCACGGTGGGTGCGCTCTCGTAAAGCTCCCCTTGCTATTCCTGGCTGCAACTGAAGCGCGGTCCGCCACAGGCTTCTAGCTCCCTGTTTGGAGGGCGGAACCTTACCCTGGGTGGCAACTACGATGATGGCGACAACACGGTTGTGTTCAAGACGTTCTTCGCGCCCGGTTTGGTGAACGCTTTGGCCCGTCTGGTGTCGCTGGAGGCCGCCCCGGCGGTGGCGCGCACGCCGCCGGTGTCGCTGACGCTGCAGCGGCGGCTGTACCCCGGGCTGGACACCTTCGGCGTGTGCGAGGTCAGCACGCACGGCGCACTGCCGACGGTCACGCTCGCGCTCTCGTCCGCGCGGCGGCTCGACCTCGCGCTCGACGACGACGCCGCCGCGGGCGCCGCGCCGCAGGGCCCGCCGTCGCGCACGGGCACGGCGGTGTGCGTCGGGCAGTGGAGCGCGGGCGCGGGGCTCGCGGGCCTGTTCCCGCTGCTGTTCGCCGAGTGCGGCGTCGTGCTCGCGGAGCTCGGGCTGACGCTCACGGCGCGCGCGGAGGCGCAGCTGCAGGTGCAGCGCGGCGTCTTGACGGCGGCGTGGGCCGCGGCGCCCAGTGCGGCGCTCAGCCGCGTCGGCGTGGACGTGGGCGTGGGCACCGGCGGCGTCTTCCTCAAGCTGGAGTGAGTGGCAGCTCTCCCAGGATGGCTGGCGATGCTCATGAGCGGGCCTCCTTCGCAGCGTGACCTTCATGAACCAGGGCTTCTATTTGCCCATCATGCTGTCATCCGAGCACAGTTCTGCCGCGAGCCTCTGGGCGACGGTGGCGCCGGCCACCGCTGTCGTGCTCGCGTACCACTTTGTATTGCGGCCGCTCAAGCGGAGACAACGCCTGGAGTGGGTACCCCGTCGTCCGATTAGAGTTGGTGATTTATTGACGCGTACTTACGTGAACCGTCCAGGTTCTTCCGTCAGGCACGCCAGGACCTGCGCGAGGCCAAGTCCGATATAGTTCGCGCGGCCGAGGAGACCGCATCACTGTTACGCGACAGCGCGCGGCGGCACACCGCGGCCGAGGCGTCAAAGGACGGTGCGCCGTGTTCGGTGTCGCTCTGGCGGGCCTGCAACTGACGGACGTGTGCCAGGGCTCGTCGTGCTCGACGCGCGGTACGGGCCCGACGGAGCACGACGAGGGCGCGGTGCGGGGGCTCGAGATCGATGTGACGGTGCCCGTGCAGGCTCTGGTTCACCACAGCCAGCTGTACATCCCCGGCGGACGCAGCAAGGTGCGTTCTAGGCTCCACGCATGCCCTTCTCCTCGTTTGCGCTCGTGGGGCTGCCCACGCCTGTCGTCGGCGATGCAGCCTCCTCTGGGTTCTCGACTCAACGAAGGCCCCACTCTCCCTGCCAATACGGGCTGGGGCAAACCTTGGCTGAGCACTGGCCCAATGCGACGCATGCTGCCCATGCGAAGCGACGCGAGGACCCACGGGCGATGCGTGTTGGCTGCGAATGCCCGCGATGCGCCTGATGTTCTCAGGGGGCGAAAGAAGGGGGTATAATTAGTGCCCCCGGCGTCCGTCCAGGATTAGCCCTCGCCCAAACGGCGGGGGGATCCCAGATTTCATTAGGCCTCTCTGCGAGGGCCCTCGTTCTCCCGCCCGTGATGCCCATTCCGGGCGGGCGACGATCCCGATCGCCACTCTTATCTCTTTTCGCCTGCCGCTGTCGTCGCGGGGTCCAGGGGGCTTCCCACGGCGCCGAGCCGCGGCGGGTGACGTTACGGTTCTGCGTTTCTAGCTGCGTCGTTTCCTGTTGTGACGCCACGCGCATGCTCACTTTTTTTTTCGCCCTCCCTCCGCGGGCGCAGGCCGGCCTGCAGGGCTTCTACGACCCCGTCCCCGCGGCGGCCAAGTCGCTCCGGGTGCGCTACGCCTTCCGGGGCCGCCCGCACTACGCAGAGACGGCCGACCTGGCGCCGCTCGTGCTGCCGCTCGAAGGTGCGTCGCCCCGCGTGCGGCTCCGTGCCAATCTGCTGATTGACTGTGGGTTTGTTCTTGTTGTTTGTCTGGCGTGGGTGGACAGAGCACCGTGTGCCGTGACGGCCCTGGGAGCGGAGGCGGGCGCGGAGCACTGGCGTATAGCACGTAGCGGATATGTTGCGAATGAAAGGAAGAAGGGATCCCCCACTCCCCTGCGCGTGTGTGTGTGTGCTGGCGTCGCTTGGTGCGTCGTTGCCACTTTGGCCCCCGCTCGCGTGAGGGCTGTGAGCTTGGGAGCCGCGAGCAGCAGCGAGCCTCCCATAAACTGCAGTCAGGCCACACAGCTGATGGCAGTTCCAAGACGAGCGTTGATCGCCCTGGGCCGTCGAAGCTACGCTGACACGAGCACGTCAAAGGCATGCGCCCGGAAAGGGACTGGCACCCCCGCAGGTGACGGCAGCCGCTGCTCGATGCGGACGGGCCAGGACTCGTGAGTACGCCACAAAGGAGACGCGACTTATTGGGCAGGGGCCTTTCCAAAACGCCGTGGCCTGGGAACAGCAGCGCACAGGGTCCGCATGACCTCACTGCGGCCGACCCTGTGTGATGGTGAATTGCCGGAGTCGCGATGTATGTAGCCGGCCCTCCCCAGCCTGCTGGTTCCTCTCCCTCCGAGGAGATCATCGTGCGTGTGCGGGGGGCGGCGGGAGAATCGTGCCCGGCCTGGCCTCGAACGCGAGCTTCGCCTAACTCCGCCCTTTCCAAACTGTTGCCGCATATGCGGGCTTCCCATCAGTGGGAACGCCGGGAACGCAGTGCAGGGTCCTGCCAGTGCGAGGTGCGAGGTGTGCTTGTTCGGGGTGGGCCATCAGGCAGCTTGTGCGCACCGCGTTCTGCGGTTCTGCGGCCACACGCCACTTTATGCAATCGCCCGTGTTCTCGAACCCTTCTGCGCGCAGTCGTATGTGTGCCGTCCTCTGGGTTTCGTCTCTGCAGGCGACGGCGTCCGCGGTGGTGGGAGGGCGAGACGGCGGGCTTATCTGTCGTGGGCGGACCGCGGACAGCGCCTTCTCCCGCGAACCTTTCTCGCCCCCGGGCCTGGCGACTGAATGCGACATAAACGTGCGATAAGCGTGACACAAAGTTGCGCGGCGCGTACACGATCTGTCGCTCGCCCGTCCGTCCGTCCTCGCCCGCGCGGGCGCTCCCCGCCCCGCCGCCGCAGATTGGCTTCGCGCGGCCGTGCCCCATCCGGCAGCCGCAGCCCGCGGCGCCGGGCGCGAGCCTGCCAGAAACGCAGAAGCCCCGCGCACCATAAGGAGTGGCGTAGGAACGGGCGGGCGAGCTGGTCAACTGATTGCGGTTCGCTGCCCTCGCTAATCACCACCCTGCCAGGGGTCTGGGCTCTGCGCTGTCTGCGCCTGGCGCGGGGTCCTTGTTGCCCGCGGGCATCTTGGGTGGGTGCACAGCGTTTGTGCGTCGCCCGCCGCCGTCGTTCACAGCGCGCACTCCCGCTCACCTGCCGCGCCGTGCCCGCCGGCGGTGTGCCCTGCGGCCGGCCTTCATACCAACGCCTGGGGAAACGCGCCGATCTGGCGCGCTCCCACGGGCCAATTCTAATCAGTCGATCAGATTGAGTGGGACTCCCTTACGGCGTGCAGAAAGTTCGCGGGAGAATATCAGGGGCATCTCCGGCGGAGGGGGGGGCGGGGATCTAGCCTGCCCCGGTTTAATAAATTAGTCTATCTGGTTGGCTGCACCCACCGTAATCGGCGTCGACGTCGTCAGCGGCAGCGGGAGCGATATCGCTGCAGCGCGCGCCCCTCCTCCCGCCGCCGACGGTCGCGCTCCCGCTCTGCGTCCTGACGTCGCTTGGGCGACGACCCGGCGGAGCAGCACGGTGCGCCGGCGGGCATGGGGGCGGTTTCGTCGTCGTCTGGCAGCGACGCCATTTAACCTATTATGAGCCTGTTGTCGCTGGAACGCACACTAGCCTAATAAGCAAAGCGCTGCTGGGGACAATACAAGCGTAAAGCGTAAAATACCTGCCAATCGCTCACGCCGGCGGTGCGGGTGCTGTCTGCACGCTCGCCCAATCCGTGCTGAAAAATGCGCGGCGCGTGGTTGGCCTCGCAGGGCGGTCTGTGGCCGAATTTCCGGCGCGGTCGGCCATGCGGGTCACTGCCAAACTCAATGCAAACTCTAACGGCAACATCTCGAGATTCGGGGATCCCCTTCTTGGTTTGGTCCCTGGAACTGACTTCAGCAGCCGGGCGCCTTCCGCACTCCGCATAAATATCAAAGAGAGTCAAAACATAGCGGCCCCCTTCGATACCCTCCCGCCCCCATGCAGCAGCCGACCCTGCACAACGTCCGCGTCCGCTCCACCCGCGATGCCCTCCAAATATTCTACGCCGTCGCCCGCGGCGTGCTCCCCATGATCTCCCGCCGCCTCGACGCCGAGGAGCGCCGCGCGATCGTCCCAGGCAACGTCTACATCTGGGAGGAGCGCTGCGCGAACGCCGAAATCACTGGCCTTGGGATGGAGCGATGGTCCGTATTTTCTCGTTGTTTTCGCGCAGGGACTCGGGAGCGGGGACTGACGCTGCGTTCGCCGCCAGGACGGACGGCATCTCGTGGTCCGCGTCGCGCATCGCCCAAGAGTTTCTGTTCTACCGCCAGCGGGACTCGGACCAGGACTCGAGCCACCCGTCCGCGCAGTGGGCGAACATCATGAAGTGCGTCGTCCCCCCACGTCATGGCTGCTTCTGCCGCGAGCGTTGACGAAAATTTCCGTGCTTAGGAGACGGGATCCTCGTGGCTCTGCGAGCCCCCGCTCGGAAGTCGACCGGCTCATCAAGCAGACGTACAGCGTGCACGTCTCCCTGCCAGAAGACCGGCCGCGGGGGATCACCCGGAAATGGCACCTCAGTGCGCGCCCCCTCTCCCCGCTTCTGCCGCCCGGCCGGTGCTGACCGCTAGTGATCGCGCTTTGCAGCGGCGTACTTCAGCCAGGCGACGCTCGACAGCCTGAGCAACATCGACAGCCTGCCCGGCGTCGGCGAGCTCGCCGTGCCGCACGGCTGGTTCAAGAACGCGCGCGCGAGCAAGGCGCGCCAGGGCGACGGCGGGCGCGAGGAGGACGGCGCGGTGTGCCAGGACCCGTGGGCGGCCGTCGAGCCCATGACGACCACCTTCCGCGCGCAGTTCTCGCTTGACGAGCCTCTTCCGCACGACGACAAGCGGCGCTGGCCGCCCCGCACGCCGCGCCCCGCCGCAGTTCGACGTCCACGCCCACGCCCGCCACGAGCCGTCGCCGCCCCGCCACGCCCCGCCGCCGCGCGCGGGCGTGGTCTCGCACCCTGGGCGGCCGCCCGTCGACGCGGCGCACGAGTACTACCGCGACGCGTCGCCGTTCACGAGCCCGTCCTCGTCCTCGGCGTCGTCCGAGCTCGAGCCGTCTCCGCGCGCGTACAGCGCACCCGCAACGCCGCCCGCGCCGGCCCACGCCCCCGGCGGTGCAGATCGCGCATGGGCCCGGCGTGCCCGAGCGCAGCCTCGTCCCGCTCGCGTTCCTCACGACGCTCCGCCAGCCCGTGCGCGACCCCGTCGCGGAGGACTGCCTGCGCCGGCTCGCGAGCACGCCGCGGCTCGAGCACCGCTGGGCGGACGCGCGCGTACCCCGCCCGCCATGAGGCGCCGCTGCCCTGCGCCCCTGTCTGCTAGCGGGCTGGCTCAGGCTGCCCGGATCACAGGAGGGAGTCCTGCGCGCGTGCCGGAGCGGAGGATCCAGGAGGGTGTCTGCACGGCGCGTGCGGCCCCGATATGCTACGGGAGGCCCGCCGCGCCTGCGCCTGCTTCGCGGACGGGGGTGGCTTCTCGTGCCGCTGCTGACGCGATCGCGCTTCCCACCCGCCGCGCGGTGCCTGGCCGCTCCCCCGTTCGCGCCCCACGCGCGTGACGATCTGTGAGCATGACATATGTACTGGCCCTAAGTAAACCACCCTGTTGTATTTGTACGCCTCGCGTGACGATGTCCCCCGAATATACATATCCGGCCCATCGTCCCCCACGCCCGGCGCGTGCGCCGCGAGCTAGATCGGCATGCGCCTCAGTTAGCGTGGGCCTCAGCCGAGCTTGCAGCTCAGTACGGGTGGGTGCGTCCCGCGCCACGTCCGGCGCCGTACCCATAAGCATATGCACAATAAAGACAGGCCAGAGCTCGGAGGGCCGTCCGTCGAACGGCCGCCTCGGACGGGGCAGGCACGGCGGAAGCAGGCTGCTGACGTGATCGCGTTTCCCGCCACCCACCAAAGGATCAAGTCGCGCCCCACGGGAACTCTATCGAATATATTGCCCGCACCGTGCGCTCTCAAGATCTTATACATAGCCCGTCGCTGCTTCGCGTGCGCCCCAGCACGTATATACACGGTGGGCCCGCGGTGACGCCCCCGCATGCCATATGCGGGTATATTGGCCTCCCACTAGCGTGGACGGGCAGGCACGCCGCGGACGCCTGCTTACGGCTCGCTGCCCCACAGCGAGCACGCCTGCCGCCAGACCTTGAGCACGCCCGTCCCGATGCTGCGGGGAAGACGCGGTGAGCGGTGTGTAAACGGTTGGTTGCGCGCACACCCAGCCGGCGGGCGGACGGCGGACTCACTTGGCATTCGGCACGTCTTCCATGCGCGTCCACAGCGCGCTCGGCGGCGCGGCGGCGAGCGCGACGGCGTCCGCGGCAGCCTGCGCCTTCTTGGTCGCCCGCTTTCGCGACTTCGTCGCTGCCGCGGCGACGGTGGGCTCCCGCGGGGCGAGCGCAGGCGGCGCGGTGCCGCCGCCCTCGAGGCGCACCCACTGCACGCGGTACGTCTTCCGGATGTGCGAGAAGGCGTGGGGGACGTCGCCCGCGCGCCGCACGTCCGCGATGCGCAGGTCCTGCGGGGCGCCCTCAGGCTGCCGCCCCTCCCCACGCGGCGCCAGCGGCACCGCCAACAGGCCCGTGAGGAGGCGCGCGGGGATGTCGCGCATGGCGGCCGCGGACAGGCCGTGCGCCACGTCCGGCTCCGTGGGGAACTCGTGCAGGCCTGCCAAGAGGCCTGGCAGGCGGCGAGGAATTTAGGTTAAGTGGCAGACGCAAGTCGGGAATGGTAGGGACACTGACCTCCTTCTGGCCGACGGACGAGGAGGAACCACCGCGCGTCGGTCACGGGGTGCCGCCACTCGACGACGTTCACGACGTCCAGCTCCTCGCGCGCTTTCTTCCGCTCCGCCTTCATCGGGAACGCCGTCGCCGCGCCCGTGCACGGCAGCGGCTCACAGAGCGTGCACGCCTCCTCGATATCTGGCAATGCGTGCTTTGCAGCCACGGTGTCGGTCGGCGGCTCCTGGTGGCAGAGCGTCAGCGCAGAGTGCTGTAATCTCCGGGCAAGGTTCAACACACCTGGGCCGCGGCGTGCTCGTACCGGTACGCGCCGCACCAGGCGCGCAACGGGCACGCCGCGCACGCCGGTGCGCGCACCTTGCACACCGTCGCGCCGAGCTCGATGAGCGCCTGGTTCACATCGCCTGGCCGCGCGGCACCCTGCACCGAGCGCGGCGGCGCCCGCCCAGAGGACGTCGAGGGTCGGCCGCGCCTTCGGGCGGCGCGTGCAGCGCGAGGACGCGGCTCAGCAGCCGGTGCACGTTCCCGTCCAGCTGCACAAACACAAACACAGACACAGACACAGACACAGACACAAAACGGCCTGGGGTTCAGCGGGGGCGCGGCGCGACGCAGGGGAAGCGGGGACGCACCACGGGGACGCACTCGTTGTAGGCGATGGAGCAGATCGCGCCGGCGCTGTACCTGCCTATCCCTGGCATCTGCGCTTCCATGGCCTGCGCGTTGTCCGGCAGGCGGCCGCCGAGCTCGTCGACGGCCTTCTTGGCGCCGCTGAGCAGGCGGGCGGCCCGCGAGTAGTACCCGAGTCCCTTCCACAGCGCGTTCACCGTCTCGATGTCCGCGGCGGCCTGGGAGCCGTGCAGACGTGCCGCGTTGTCAGTGTTTTCGGCGGCTCTCGATGCCTACGCGGTTACGTACGAGGTCTGTGATAGTGGGAAATCTGGCGACAAGGATTGATAGTGTTAGCGGAGAATATAGATTGGGTATTAGGGTGCTCGGCGACCGACCTCGCCATCCATGTGTTGTAGTACGGGATGACCGTCGCGACCTGCGTCTGCTGGAGCATGATCTCGGAAATCCAGACCTGCGGTTCATCCACAGTTTCGCCGCGCGCGACACTCACTCATCAGCACCCTAAATCGCCTCGTCGCAGTGAGACGGACGCACTTCGTACGCACGCTGCGCGCGTTCGGCGGGCCCGAACGTCGGGTCGTATGGCTTCCGCCACGGCATGCCGCGGGCCTCGTGCACGCCCGCGTACCACTGCAGCAGCGCACCGCGCATGGGCGCAGGCTCCCGAACCGTGTGCGTGGACCGTGCGTGCGGCGGGCCGGCGTCGGGGGCACTGGCAGCTCTACGTCCTCCGCGGGCTCGGCGGTGGCCGCGGAGCCGCGCGTCTTCTTCTGTGTCTTCCTGCGCGTCGAGGATGTGGCCCGTGTGCGCGACTGCCGCTTGGGCGGTGCAAAGACGCGTCGCTGTCAGCGCCCTCGTAGTCCGCCGAGTCCGAGTCCTCTGCACGTCGACGTTTGGCCATCTTTCCAGGATTGCTCTGTGTATGGCGTCAATAATCAAGAAAGTCGTTTAGGTCCCAGTGAATTCAACGACGGCGGGTTCTGCTACAGTACGTAGTCAGTTTGGTAACGCTCGTTTTGCAACATACTGACTGTGAAACTTGGATCTGTGGCTGTCGGGGCCCGGGTCCTCGCGTGCACGATGTGGTCCAAGTAGGTCCAAGTTCGACTCGGAGATGACAGGGCGCGTCGGGGACGGGTCACGGCCGCTTGTTGTGTGACCGCTGTTTGCCTCTGCGGCTCTCAGTGCTCCACATCACGGCCTCACCACAGATCCGTCCGAAATAAACTGTGGGCGCAGGTGTGCGCAATACCATGTCGTTGGAAGTCAAACATACAGACCCGGGGCCCTAGATACACGAGCAAAGAATAAAAATACCGACTTGTCACCAGCTTGTCACAGCAAGCGCGGTAGGTCACTCTGTCACATCAAAGTCAAAGAGCGGGGGCGGGTTGGCTCATTGCTCTTTTTTTTTTGTAGGCTAAGCGAGGACCCAAACCAAACATCTATCATCGCAAGCCGTGATGTTTCTTTACTTTGAAACAGAGGGTGAGCAGGCAGCAGAGGAGGCTGTTTCACTGAACCGCCTAAAGCGGCAGGAGTGATGCTGATCCGGCTGTTCTCACGGCTACTAAACCGCCACGTCGTCTCTTTGCGCTCCTCCTCGACTTTCTTTCGTTCCTTCACCGTTCTGCACCACCCCTCGCCCGCCGCCCCGCCCCCATGTCCTCCCGCATCAACATCGCGCGGCCCGCCTCTGGAGGCTACCAGCCCGACCCGCACGGCTTCGCCAACTCGCGCCCGTCCTCGGGCTACCGCGCGGCGAACCCTGACGACCCGCTCGAGAAGGCGCGTGTGTTCGCGAAGACGGTCGAGGACAACGTCGAGATCTACACGCAGCCGCTGAAGCCGCACCTGCCCGCCATCGGCCGCTTCATGATCGTCGTCACCTTCCTCGAGGACTCGCTCCGCATCGTCTCGCAGTGGTCGGACCAGCTCTGGTACCTGCAAGGTGCGTGCGCGGGCGGCCGTGTTCGTCCCGCCCTCCTGCTACGTGTCCGTTCACACACGTTTTGTCGGTCTGCGCAGACACCGGCGTTTCCCCTGGGGAGTCTCCCACGTCTTCCTCGCCATTAACGTCATCGTAAGTGGCCCCGTGCAACGCCTCGCGTCCGCGCGTGGTGCTCAAGTTTGCAACTCCGTTCTATAGACGATGTTGGTTTGGCTCCGGCGCTGTCATTACGAAGAAACACACGGAGTACGCGGTTGGTGGTCTGCTCGGCGTCGTCATAATGCAAGCGGTCGGATACGGCCTCATCTTCGACCTCAACTTCTTCCTCCGCAACCTCTCAGTCATCGGCGGTCTCCTCATGGTGTTCAGCGACTCCATGTACACCCGCAGGACACTCTTCGCCGGCCTTCCGACTCCTCAGCGAGACAGACCGCAAGAAATAGTATGTTGAATTTCAATTGACTGCTTTATTTGCATTTTGGCTGACGGCGCCTGTAGCTTCTTGCTCGCAGGCCGTGTGCTGCTCATCTTCCTCTTCATCGGATTTGCGTTCAGAGGTGAATGGAGCATCATCCGGTTCCTTGTCTCCCATCATTGGTCTTGCCGCCTGCACCATGGTTGCCGTCGGTTTCAAGGCCAAATGGTCGGCCGCATTCCTAGTCCTCGTGTTGAGCGTCTTCAATGTCTTCATCAACAACTGGTGGAGCGTCCACAGCGCACACCCTCAGAGGGACTTCCTCAAGTGCGTATTCACTCTCTTTGGATCGTGGAATATAAGCTGAGTATGTTGCTCTAGATATGACTTCTTCCAGACTCTCTGTAGGTTTTCCGAACATTCGCTGATTTCAATAACTCATTGTATCCCGCGCAGCCATTGTTGGAGGTCTGATCTTTGTTGGTAAACATGGGTCCTGGTACGCTCACCTCGACTTTCAATCTTGTGTATATTCTCTAATTATCACATAGGTGGCCTGTCTGTCGACGAAAAGAAGAAGACGTATTAGGCGGGTTCAAAAGCATGCGCCTCTGAACGGGGCGGGAGGATTGGAAGCTGCAGGATTGTTTTATGTACCGCCAGTGGTAACCTCGGATCCACAATCTGGCATCTTCAACAGGCGAGCAAGTCATCTGTGGGAGAGGGGCGGGGATATGTTAGTTTCTTTTATATATTTTGTCGCATGTGCAAACAGGAGTGCATTTGTCTGGAAGCATCCCATCCGTTTCTCTATCGGGTTCTCGTTCAAGACTTCAAGTTGCATTGCTTTTGAGTATTCGCGTCAGGAGACTCCTAGGAAACTTGGTGGTGGGCGCTTGCACATGTGGCGCTTTGGGCGTCCAAATATTGATCTTGTGCCCAACCTTGATTGGACAAGAATTTTGAGCGGCACTCACTTCTCTCCCTTCCCTCCGCGGGGTCTCTGCTCATCACCTCGGTTTTCGTCAGCCCTCTGGGTTTTGAATACTTGGTTCGACCCCTCAGCACATACGATTCGACCACAATGTCAGTACTACCGGATCCCGGCTCGGTCAAAGTCTACACAGTCAATGGTGCAGCATCCGGCTCATCTTCTTCATTACCTGACTGGCTCACCCGCAAACGCGCTGTGAAGGGAAAAGGGGAAGCGTGCCGCTGTCCGAGAGCAGGTCGAGGGGAACCTGGAGCTCATACAACACTTTGAGTTTCCCGAGGCGAGCAACCGCGTCAAGGTGACGCGAGACGGACATCATGTAGTCGCGACGGGGACATACAAGCCTCAGATCCGGGTGTGGGACCTGGACCAGCTGTCGCTCAAGTTCGAACGGCACTCGGACGCGGAGAACGTCGACTTTCTTGTGAGTGAGTCTCTCCGGCGCGGCCCCCTGCGACGGACCGCCGCTCACGCGGCATCCTAGATGCTCTCGGACGACTGGACGAAGTCCATCCACCTCCAGAACGACCGCTCGGTGGAGCTGCACAACCAGGGTGGCCTCTACTACCGCACGCGGATACCCCGCTTTGGCCGTGCCCTAGGCTACCACTTTCCCTCCTGCGACGCGCTCATCGCCGGCGCCGGACCCGAGGTGTACCGCCTGAATCTGGGCGAAGGCCGCTTCATGACCCCGCTGCTGCTGCAGGGCGAAGACGACGGCGGGGACGTGCCGGGCGTGAGCTGCATAGACATAAATCCGGCCCATCAGCTGTTTGCGTTCGGGGTCGAGGACAACGGCACCGTTGAATTTTGGGATCCTCGCTCGCGCACGCGGGTGGGCCTGCTGAAGCTGCCTTTCGGTAGACTGCTTCCTACGGGCTCATCGTTGCCTTCTCTGCCTGGTGTCGACGGGGTCGGTGGCCCGTCGATCTCCGTCACCTCGCTTGCCTCGCGAATTGACGGGCTGTCGTATGCTGTTGGAACATCAACTGGCCACACGCTGCTCTACGATATTCGCTCTGCCCGGCCCTTCGCAATTAAGGACCAAGGCTACGGGCTTCCCGTGAAGAACGTCTCTTGGATCGAGGGTGGCAGCAGGATGGCCGGTGACGGTCTCGTCCTCAGCGCGGACAAGAAGGTCATCAAGATATGGGATCGCAATTCAGTAAGCTCATCCTTTCCCATCGTAGTCTGTTCAGTCCATTAAACATGGCTTCTGTCGCAGCCTGTGACGAACTTCACTTCCATCACGCCTGCGTCGGATATTAACGATGTCCACCATCTCCCCGGTAGCGGTCTTCTCATGCTCGCAAACGAGGGCATCCAGATGACCACGTATTACATTCCCCAGTTGGGCCCTGCCCCACGCTGGAGCAGCTTCCTAGAAAACCTCACGGAGGAGATGGAGGATCAGACGACGCGGACGGCGTACCAGGATTACAAATTCATCGAGCGCAGCGAGCTGGCAAGGTCTGTTTATCCGGGCGCATGCATTCTACAGTACAGTCTGACACCTTCTCTACAGCCTCGGCCTGGACCACCTCATTGGGACCCCCGCCCTCAAACCTTACATGCACGGCTACTTCATGTCGCTGCAGCTCTACGACACCGCGCGCCTCATCGCGAACCCGTACGTCTACGAAGAGCACCGCGAGCGCGCGATCCGCGACAAGATGGACAAGATGGCGGAGACGCGGATACGGGCACGCAAGGACGCAGGGGTCAAGGTCAACAAGGCGTTGGCGGAGAAGATCAGGAAGGAGGAAGAACGGGAGAAGAAGAAGGCGGCGAAGAAGGCAGCACGTAAGCATACATCCACCGAGGATGATGCTATGGACGTCGATGGGAACGCGCACGAGGAGGGTGAGAAGCCCGCGGAGAAAGCGACGCTGCTCAACGACCCGCGGTTCAAGGACCTATTCGAGGACCCCGCGTTCGCGGTCGACGAGCGCAGCAGAGAGTACGCGCTCCTCAACCCGTCCGCGGTCGCGCAGCGGCAGAACCAGGCGGCGGCGAGCGGCAGCAGGCGCGCGCGGACCGCGGTCGAGAGCGAGGAAGAGGAGAGCGACAAGGCGTCGTCTGATGGCCTGAGCGAGAGTGACAGCGAGCCTGAAGGCAAAAGCGACAGCGAGGACAGCGACGTTGCCGGAGGTAAGCTTAAAGTTTCCCCACGCGGTCTGTCGCCTTTTTTCCTGACGTGTTTTCACCAGAGCTCTGGACGGACGACATCCGCGCGCGCAAAGCTGCCTATGACAGCAGACAGCACCCGAAGCAGAGGGCCCCGGTCCACCGCAACCCCAACGTGCGCCTGGTGCCGATGCGTGCCCAGGCGCAGGGTCAAGGACGCATGGACAAGCATGCCTCGTTTGGCCAGCGTCGGTTGACAGCCTCGGGTTCCAAGGGCAAGGGCAGGATGTCGGACGGCGAGGCCGTCAAATTCGCACCAGATGGGGGTGTCGAGATGAGCTACATTCCAACCATGACTGCTGCCGATGACGAGTACGACGACAGGCCGAAAAACAAATCGGCTGGCCGTAAACCCATCCGGAAGGGGGTCGAGGCGTTTGGTGCCGGGATGGAAAAGGGAGGTGAAGACCCCGAGGTGGCCCTTACCGAGAGTGACAGGAAGGGCAGGACCCACCGGAGAAAAGGGCATGAGAAGCGGAAGTAAAAACACGTTCAGACGAATGTAGACTATCAGCCATCATGTCTTACGTTGTCCACCTGCTCTATATTATGGTTAATCTTCGTACATTTCCGCTCGCCTACATCAGAGCTCTGGCTATACGAGGATGGTGCCTGTGCGATACGTAACGCGCCGCTTCGCCAATTTCTGACCTGGGAGCCTCATCTGAGGCCACCTTCCACAAACCCCTCCTCCGATCCCTTCCCGTCCCTTGCACCGCGTGTCCCATTATGTAAATAATCCCGGGAGCGTCCATGAGTCGCGTGCGGGCGACATGCCGTACAACGGAGCCCGCAGGAGCGAGCAGCACCGCTCGTTAAACGGGACTGAATGTGTGGCGGTAGAGTTTTGGAGCCAAGAGAACTTCGTGCTCAAACGGTGCCTAAGGTCTTCCAGCACCGGGGGCCTTCTGCAGGCCGTCCGCGTGAGCCGATGCGTTCATCGACAGCGCGCTGGGCCGCGGTTCGAACGGGCTGCTGCCCGGATTCAAGTCCGATTTGAGTCCCCGCGGTTCGAACGGTGGCGCACGGGTCGAGAGGCTCGAGCTACCCGGCGGAACGGGGAAGGGCTGCTGGACGAGCCTGAGGTGCTGCCTGCGCCGCCATTCGCGGGGGCGTTCGCTTAACGGACGGCAGCGCGCTCGTGTGCGCGTGGGCCCCCGCCTGGAGGTGGATGATGCCAGGGCCAGGGGGCAGGCCTGATCTGCCCGCGTGCCCGGGTCGCTGGATGGGCTCTGGCCGCGCGATGGGCGCAGGGGCGACCCGCGGCTGGCTGGGCGGATGCGAATGGCGTTTGCGCGGATGGGAAGGCGCGTGCGAGTGGGAACGGCCAGGGCTGATGTGCTGCTGGTGGGGATCGTGCACAGCGCCGTCCTGGCGTGCGTCGGCGGGCACGTCGCTGCCCGCGTCTGCGACGCTGTACCCGTACGGGTTGTTCTCGATCTTGGCGCGCTCGTCTTCGAGGAGGCGTAGCCGCGCCTCCAGGTCCACGAGGGTGCCGCCGGGCCCGTCGAGCTTCTCGCGCCGCGTCGCGAGACGCTCCATGCGCCCTGCGAGCGTCGCGTGCTCCGCTCGTTTTGACTCGAGACGCTTCACCGTGACGGCCTCGGCCTCCTCCCGGCAATCGCGCAGGGAGTCGGACGCGGAACGCAGACGCTCCCACTCACGCTCGACTTCGTCACGGCGCTGGACGAGTGCGGGCAGCGATTCTTCTAGTTCTTGTACACGTGCTTCCACTTGCTCGGCAGCAGCAAGAGCTTGGCGAGCAGCCTCTTGCAGCGCGCGTGCTTTCTGCTTTGCTCTGACCTCGCCGGGAGCAGCCCTGTCAGCGGCTCGTTTCAGCGCTTCGATTTCAGCGCGTAGGGCAGAATCGGCCTTCTGTGAGTCACGTCGTGCAGATTTCAGTGTGCTTGTGAGGGTACTGTGTTCTTGGTTTAGAAGTGATAGGGTGTGGTTCAGCTGGATGCGGCGATCTTCCAGTGAAAAGCTGGGTGACGGGGCAGGTAGGTCGGTAGAGTTGGTATGTTGCGAAATTGCTATTGCGGTGGGGTCGGACTGTGATGACGCTATTGACAACGCTTGGTCTGACTGTTCGGCAATTTCTGAAACAAAGGACGAGCTGGCATGAAGGTCTTGTTCAGGTGATCGATTGGCAAGGTCTATCCGTGCAGGTGGTCAGTAATGCGCATCGTACGGGAATTCTCTTCATAATGTCTACGCACCGGTGGTTATTTGACTCCTGAGCGAGTGTTCACTGGGAACAATTCCCAGCTCAACGTCATATTGCCTGCCAGGCATGAGACCAAAGAGGATGATGACCGCTTGGTCGGCTTCATCAATCTTCATGAGTACGCGCTGCCAGGGTGTGCCGTTGACCTTGACCGACAGGCCCTTTGAGAGTACGTCCGACACAATCTGGACGCCGCGCGAGCCTTCACCGACGGCTTCGTCTTCGCTTTCATTTGTAAACCCAAGGGATGCAAGAGACTGCTCCACTGAGACGGAGTCCGACGAAACCAACGGCGAAGACAGAATGAATGTCGCAGACACCGACGTGATTTCCCGCACAGAGAGGGAAAGAGAGGGTCGCCATGGGCGGATTGAGTGCCAATGGGAGAGGTCGTTCATGGTCGTGGCCTCGAAATCTCGAGAGCGTAGTCGTGAGTTGCAATTATGCTGAGCACTGTCAGCTCGCTCAGCGAACAGATTCGCTGTGGAATTTGCGAAGGGTTGAAGGTGGCTCAAATCTGGGATGATATTGACAGAGGGTAAGATAGTGCTGCCTAGAGGCTCATGGCATTCGAAAAGAGAGAGATTGCGGTACGGATTCGTAGTGTTGCGGAAGACAGTCCCGACCGATGTAACTTTCAAGTGTACGGTAAGAAAGGGGAGTAAATAACACTTTCTTACCTTGAGCGTCTCCCGTGTAAGCAATGGTAAATTACGGTACTGCCGTTTGCATAAGTCCGTGAAATCAGAGAATTTCGATGGGTTTGCTTGGCCCTGTTTGGCTCACCCCGTGACCAGCGCGGAGTACGCGTTTGCCTCCGCGTTTTCAGGTCGATTTAATCAATTAGCTACCTGCGTGCATTTTAATGTCTTACAGGAGTACTCTTCCATGTTTTTCACCACGCCATAACCTAGTTTATGAGGATTAGTCTCCTTTCGTGTAGACGCCCAAGCGCATGGACCCAGAGCCAAGTGAGCGCTTCTCGAAGTCAGCGTCTCCCGTCTAAGGGTGGATTTCTCGCAGCCATCGCACCTTCGTCCCCATATTGAGCTGGAGAGTATCCGAAGGTGCTAATAATGTCGGTAAGATATTACTCCATTTTTTCAACTAATATTCATGCTCTCAGCTATGGCTGGAAGAGGAATCTGCGAAGGGCCACGTGCTACAGCCAAGCAGGGCCAAACAAACTCGGGGAAATTCTGCGATTTCACGGACTTATGCAAACGGCAGTAACTAAATGTACTTAACCAAATATCATTGTCATCAAGTTATGGTTGCGAGCGAGCGGAGCGAGTGAGCATATTCCTAAGGGGGCTGAAGGCCGAACAAACATGTACAAATTCACAGCACGTAGCGCCCGTGGTTTTCAACATCGCTGGCGAAGTGAGAAATCTCCCTACAACGTGGCCAAATGTCACCCAAATCCTGGACTGCCTGCACCAATCGATAGGCATCGTTGAGCCGCGTATTTCTGTGTAGCTTTTATTGGGATATGTGAGGGTACGTGCATGCTGCAGCGACTACAAGCCTCTGCCCTGCCCAAAAATTTATCGCTGCATCAATAGGCGCCCATCCCTGCCGACAGGTCCCCGAACCTGACTCTTCCCCTACTTATTCGCAGTACGGCAGTTCGAAGTCTCACAGGCCAGCGGTGTATCACAGCTCACATACTGATCAAGTCTCAGATTCAGCAGCTCGCGAGCACGTGGCGCGAACCGCGGAACTTACATGTTAAGTGATTTCCGTACTCAGTGCTTACACCTATCTTTCTGCCGCGCCACAGCTGCACCGAAATGAAATCTGAACGTTGAACTCTTGCTGACATTCTGGTAATGCAGTACGGTATATTTCTAACATTGAATATTATAATTGGCTTTCTGCAACTTTATGTCTTCCATAGAGCCATTTCAGATAACGATGACCAACGTTCTTGCCCTTATGGACGGACAGCAACGCCTCACCTGCCTCCTTCAAGCTGAATTTGTGCTCGCGGCTTGCGAGAACCAGAGGAGTCATGGCCTCGTAAAACCTGGGCAGGGCCGCGGCGGACGGGTCAGTGCCGGTAGTGAAGCCCCGAACCGTCAAGGTGCGTTCGAAGATCTCCTCAAAGTGCCGTGTAGGCCATGTCAAACAAGGGTACCACAAAAGACACGCAGAAAGTGCGTACGTTGACGTTGACGCCGTTACCATCGTTGTTTGCTGCACTGGAGCACCGCAAGCGATGATGAGGCCCAGCGAGTTCATGCCCTCGAGGGCCGCGTCGAGAGTTAGAATGCAGACGTTGTCCCAGTAACTGCAAGATTACTCAGCATAGCACTTTTGCCCGAGAAGATGACGCTCACATGTCAGTAGGACCGTGCTGCTGAAGGCTACATCGACACCAATGCTCCTCAAGATCCTGATATTCTCCGCTGATCCAGCGGAGCCAATGACTTTGGTGTTTGGGTTGCAGATCTTGGGTACTTGCAGATGAAACTGTCATTCCGTTTAGTATGGACGTCTTTAAAATCCAACTGCGTTGCTCACATTCCGACCGGCCCCACCGCCGCAGAGACAAAGATGCTCTTGCTCTCCTTCGCCTTTTCCTTGTAAAATGTATCAAATGCCAACAAGGAGCTCTCCCTTGCCAGGCCGAGGAGACCTGTGTACACGACAAGAGGGATGGCCTCGCGTTTATTAACCTTGCCAGTGGCCAGGACTTCAAGTGGTGCTGTTGCTCAAGAGGGCCAGGCCATACAGAGTACTCCTGTAAGTCTGTCCAAAGGTTATACCTGCTGAACGCGAACACAATGTGCGCTGCACGACGTACTAAGGCACTCGTCGACAAAAGTCCTCGGCCTTGGAGCCAGGGCTCTCACTGCGAGCAACAGTGGCAACTCCAAAGTGATCGACACTACAAACAATCGCTAGCTCGATTGGCGGATTCAGCAATTGTATGATGCTCACGGTTGGTTGAGCTTCAGGATAGGGATGAGTGCAGCCTGCTGGCTTTCGGGCGCGCGCATGCGGTAGCGCATGCACGGGTCGCTGGAGAGCGTGATAATCTGAAGATTTAGAAGCGTACCTCCATTCAAAGCTACGCGCTCTATGTCGATCTCCTCCCCGACATACTTGATGGTTGTGGTGGACTCGATCTGGTTGGTGGGTTGGTTGACTTAGTAAACGGTACCTTGCTTCACCATGATTGCAGGAGACAATAAGCGGGCTCAAGAGAAAGTAGGAGTATTGAGAGATGGATAGCCATAGCATACTCGTATCTGTGCTATATAGCTTTATGAGCGCGAGCTTTGGCTGTAGTTTTTCGCCGGTGTGGTTTGTGGAGCCCGTAGCCATCATGATCGAATACTTCGACCTGGACATGCCCATATGTTGCTGAAAGGAAGCTTCCTGAAAAAGAAGGTCTATAACAAACCGCCTACACTGGAATTAAAAGTTGAGCTGGAGATATCCCGTCGTAGCGTCCATCAGATAAAATCCTCTAACCTGTAGCAAAGCTGCACATCCTTCCGAGCTGTGTGTTTGCGCAGTCTTACTTCCAGGATTGTACAGCGAACCAGCGAGTGCGCACTGACGTTTTTCGACGTGTAACATCGCGGCTATTCGCCGAGCGGGCATGCCGAAACTGCAGAGCCTAGTGGCCGTATTTGGCGCTACATGCTTCGTTTTCTACATTCAAATTTTCTGAGAAAGCGCGAAAAATTGTGGTGAGGGTGAGGGAGAGCCGTTGTAATAAAGGTCGTAAAGACATGCGCAATGCGGTCTGAGTCAAAGACGGCTTCTGCCTTTTTCGGCGATGAGACGCCACTTGTGCCACCGCTGTGCCACGTGGTGCCCCGGCGACCGGCGACTGGCGGTTAGCGCTCAGCTGGTGCCAACGTTAACATCCTCCGCCACTTAGTCGTGCACCATCACCAGCATACGGTGAGCGAACGACTGCCAAAGCGAATTTCGTGCACTCGGCAGTCCTATTGCTCATATCACTGGTGTACAAGAAAGTCTCGCGATAGCACCTGAGAAACACGTGTTCGGGCGGGCACCAGCGGGCGGGTTTCAGAACTTGGATATAAAGGTCAACTTTACTCGTCTCATAGCCTGCCGCAGCTCTTCCAGCACCCAAGTTCGCCGCTGCGACGCACGAAGGAAGTGTACAGTAGGTACCATGCACCGGTTCCTACGTTCTCAGCTAACGACTGCTACTAGTAGTCCGCCCCGTTTTGCCCCCAGCGTCGCGCGAAATGCCCGACTTACCCTTTGAGCTTGTTGACAGCGTGTTTGAGCACCTGCATCCAAGCACACCAGACTTTGAAGATACTGCTAGCCCGAGATGGCCGAAACCCGACCTACACGCCTGCTCGTTAGTGTGTCACACGTGGAACGCTGTCGCCGGCCGTCACCTCTTCCGCGACATCTCATGCTCGTTCGATGTGGCCGTGGATGCAACAGAGAGCGGCTCTATCGACACTCACGTCGGTACCAAGCGCGGCTCGAGGTCCACCCATAGGGGCAAATCCTTTTCGACATTTTGCGCATTTGTCAGGCAGTCGCCAGCGGTGCAGGCTTGCGTACAGGTACTTCGCCTCGAGGCCTACCCGAAAGACTTCTTACAATACGTTTTGGACCGAGATGAAGGCGTTCAGACCGCGAGAGACTCTTTCCCAGTTGATGTGACTCTCTTCATCGAGCTGCTCAAGAACTTACCACGCCTCGTTACGCTGCGTCTATACAACATCGTGCTCGACGATAGCCCTACGCTTGATCCTGCGACGCGATTATCCCTTGGACACCTCTACATCTCTTGCTCTCCAGAAACATTCTACGACGCGAACGGCATATGTGTCTCTGAATACGCCAAGACCACGCGTGTCCTCGAATGCTTCAAAAGGGTAGCTAAACTACATTTATACCAGACAGATCTTTTCCTCTCTCTTGAAGATCAACAAATCACAACTTTAGACTCTTGTCCCTCACAAATACACTCCCTTATCCTCGAGGCACTCTCCTGGGACAGCGTCGCGTTGTTTAGGTACTTCTCCGATTCGGACACTGTGGGTAACCTCCGAAGCTTCAGCCTTGGGGACTCGGACAATGGAGCTTGTTGTCAGACATTATTGCAGGATGTGGGTGGTTATCTGGAGGAATTGCGACTCAATGTCACATGGCAACGCCTCACCTCAGGTGAGTATTTGATATATTTGCCCTCATGGACATCGCATACCTAACCTTATGCGTGTATGCGCCCTCAGGCGAGTGGTCGAGCATCGATCTCTCTCCATGCAAGCGACTAGAGCGCTTAACCTTGGGGCTGCATCTTGATGTCACTGTTCTGGGCGGTTTTGACGACGTCTACGACCTCGGAGGGCTCTTTCGGCTTGCACGACCGACCGCGATGCAACTCCCGCATTTAACCGAGGTTGGTTTACACATCACTCTCGAAGGTGGCGAGCACATTACGCCTCTTGACGCCTATGACAATGAAGAAGACATCCGAGAGAGTCTGGCGACATTGGAGAACGCCCTACTAGAGTTCACCGCACACCTTCCCGAGGTCACCTTCGAGTGTTCGAATGTAGGTTCGCTGCAGCAGTCGGAGGCCGAAGACTGCGTGCGGGAGATATTCCCGATCTTGCAGGAATCAGGGAAGTTTAGATGTAGAGACGTCGAGCGAAGCAGCTGGCCATTTCAATTGTAAGCCGTTCTAAGTATCGCATGAGCTAGTGCTGACCTGAACACGTTTCACTAGCCGAAGTGCAATAGAATATCATTGAAAATGCGATGGCCCACGGCCTCCTGCATTGGCGATCTATGTCTTCGACTCGCTAACTGGTGCGTAAACCCCTCAGCCTGTGTTGCTGGTGTCATGGGTCTCATTTCTGCCTTCAGCAAGATCACACTTGTTACCGCAGAACGATGAGAGAATCTTTTCAGCTATCTAGCTAACTTGGTGTGCCTGTACACATCCACCGTACTTAAAGCGGTCTGAAATTCTAGCCGAGGACGACTTGGAGAACCACCACGTTATCGAGTCCCGTTTCCCCACTTCTGAGTGCCCTTCCACATCCTGGTTCCCAATCACCTCCTGGAATATGCAAGATGACAGGACGAGAGGCTTATTGGTCATATTAAGCTCTTGCTTTCGTCACAAGCCGTCTCTCTGCGGTCCAACGGCATGCCCTCGCTGCGTGTTTTCACAGTCTCACTTCCAGGAATGTATGCTCGGCATGCTGTTGGAGCGATGGCAGATAACGGCGGGCTCACGTCGGTTCTGTACGG
>JAKOGH010000251.1:0-38457 GCA_024811115.1 Terana coerulea
TTCCAAACCATTCGTCAGCGCTCTCAGTGCTCATCAGCGCTCAGCGCTCATCAGTCGGCTCTCGCTGTACCTCATTTTGGTCACTTCTCACTGGGGCGTCAGTGCTTGCACGTTTTGCTGATGTGTGGGCATATGCTTCAAGCAACGGCCATTACAAACCAAAATCTACGAAAATGTGCTAATGCCTGGGATCCCGGACAAGTGTTTGCAACCAAATGGAGTGCCGCGCCTGGACATGGAGTTCCCAGAACTGAGGGAGTTGACCCGAAAACACTATGTGACTAGGTGGGTGAGAGACTTGTAATTCACTAACAATGTCTAACAGCAGTACTATGGGACGGCGCGTAAGGGAACTTCGTTCACTCCTTGGCCAACCAAAATCCAAACCGCTTGATTTTGGATGCTGTTCAGGGCATAAGCGAGTTTACGAATGGCTCTCCCATTGACACCATCAAAGGAGACGAATTCTTCCTTGGCGTATGTCAGCATAATCAGGTATGGCACAGCATTGTCTACCATCTAGCTGGGGGCTAATGCCGGCTTAGCTTTACCAGCTATTCAGCATTACAACGGGCGATCCCTCCCGTGGCACCATCGCTTTGCAAAGCGATGCTCAGGCGCCGGGAATTGGGTCCGAAGTCAGGGTACGCATGATTGTGTGCATATAGTCACCTTAAGCTGACTCCGTTTCCAAGGTGTATCGCAAGGTCCATGGCAACAAGATATGGCGCAGTGACGAGCTAGGCCTACAAGTCATCAATGTCTCCACTGACTACGCAACGGACCTATTTCACGGGATTTCGACAGACTCAATCCACCGCATTACGAAAACTTTTATCGCTACCACGGAGAACGGCCTTATTGTAAGTCGAGGGCGAGGCGAACGTCCTTGGAAGTCCACGGCGGCAGGTGGCTGTGCTGTAATACATTGGGAAACTGACGAACGAATTAAGAATTTAGTGCACGCACAGTACACTATCGGTAATGGGCCGAGCTACTAGTAGTGGAGTAGCTTAGACTTATGTGATACGACGCTTAGCACTTCATTTTTGACACTCCTCGTTGTCGCCTGGTCTCGCATTCGCATCCATTATTGCGCTCGTGAGTCCAGGTAAGTAGTACATTCGTCATGTAGTTCCTCCATCTAATACTTGTATATTTCCACCAGCTCGTGAACCAAGCTTTCCCACGTCCTGCTACTTGGTCGCTCCCGCTCTCGCCTACTCCTCGCGTTCACCCATTCCCGCACTCCATAATCCTACTAGCTGTGAGAAACGGGGTAGATTAACACGAATTATATATGATCATCGCCACACAATAACTATCTACTTGGTCTAGGGAATGCTTCGGGTGATTCTCCTCGACTAGTGGGGCGGTGATAGGTTCAATGCATAACGGCAATTTTGTTTTAAAGAAAAGGGGGTACGGCAAGGCCTTGGAGCACAGAGGAAGGTGGCCATATAATTGCCAGTGAAACGGTGCTTGCGACATAGGTGCAAATCTGGTATTGGGGCTCATACGTAAGTAGAGATGGGCTCGTTACTGTCCTGAGGTTTCTTCACGTCCGCATCCACGCCAGCGACGTCGGGCCAGGCGTCAACATTGTTAGTTGGCAGCGGCCCGATATCGACCATCTCGTGGGTCTCCACCTTTATGTTGACCTGGCAACATCGTCAAACGCTGAAAGTAGACACGGTTCGTTGAGGTAGCATCACACTCACTTGCGGCCGGATAGAGCGCATCGTGTCGGAGCTGCCCGAAGTGCCCTACAGAGGGATGAACTTCCGATTGGTGACCCATGGACTTGAAAACTGTTAGAACGTACGCCGGGCCATTCAGTGTGTCTCGCTCCTCTGTTTGAGGGTATGCTTGTCCACTCTCGTCGAGAATTTAAGCTAGATACGACAGAGTTGGTGTATCTGGGCAAGCATTAGTGTAGATGCAAATAATATAAGCCGAATGGCAATTGCGTACAGCTTCACGACTCCATAGTTGAAGATCATGTGGATGCCTGGTGTCTGCATTGAAAATTTAAAGAATGGCTCGAAGCAGTGTGAAGGGAATTGTGCGTACCACAGCGAGAAAGATGACGATGTGTGCGGTGGTGAACGAAGCGGTTAGTAGGCCGCTTTGAACGGTCGCTACATGAGAAGTCAGGGCGAGCTCTTTCCCTGAAGATGTATACGAGACATACATCGAATAATCTTGTTGATAAGATGATCGGTGTCTGAGAATCCTGTCCTGTGCTTGGCCTAGTGTCGATGGACAGACATCAACAGACCTATAGATGGGCGGACGGCATGTGCTCACCAAGTATACAGTGAGAACGGTAGCAATGGTGAGGTCGCAGATTGTGCACGAAATTAGCCACGGCAATGCAATAGGCTGGATAGAATGGGATGGCATGAGATATAATGTGCTCGCTAAATGAGTTGCACATACGTCGAGCACGCGGAGTGTAGATAATTCTGGACTCATGCTGGTACCGATGGCGGTCCCAATGGCACAGACTGTGTGTCAAAATAATGTCAGTGCTTATTCCGTAAAACCAAATGGTGATTGGGACAACACTTACGACCAGAAACACTTGAAGTAATCACGACCAATGTTACAACCCATCTGTTCTTGGTGAGTACAAGGATACGCCAAGCATAAAACAGCTGCACGATCATCGCGACCAAGCCCTGCATGGCATGTTTAGATATATTGAATATAGTCATTGTAAGAGATGCTGGGGACTTACGGACATTGCTTGCTCTGTATGCCATACCGCGCTGTGTCAGAATAAAATGAAGGTTGTACAAAAGCATGCAGTCATACCAGAGGAGAAAACTGCGGGAAAATAAGAAACGTGGGATGTCAGGGACTGCCTTCTGAGTAATTATCGCATGTGACGTACGCCAGTCGGCTGTCTGTAGTGCAGCCACGTTTCCTAGGCAATGCAGTGAGGATTTACCCTACCCTCTTACTGAGAGACTCTGCACACCAAATTCGTTGATCAGTATATTGTATATCCAAGCGACGTTGAATGCTGTGTTTGCTGTATCAGCAAAGAGCAGAAGTGCCACCTGAAAATTGAGCGGCGTCGGAATCTTCAAACCCGACAGAAGATATGAGACTGACATAGGCCTTCATCCATTTAGGGTCTCTGAAACAATCAACGGGACCCGTAAATGACGATGATGTGCACTTTGAACTACTACACACCTTCTAAATGAGGAATAGTAGGAATAGCTCTGGGCGATTATGACCCCATACAGCCTACATATGCACCACGTGAGTGGTCTCTCGTCTAAGCACCAAGCTTAAGGACATACCCTACGTTCAAGAAAATGCCTAGCAGACTCGGTCCGTGGCTATAGAGAACATGTAAGTATAATTCCGGAATGCATGCTGGCAAAACATACAGGAGTCGAGCGTACTTCGCATCCTGGGAAACCATGTTGAAATTTGCGGAAGAAGAAGTTACTCTGCCGAGGTGAGTGACCAGAGTTGGGGCGACGTTGAACGCTGGAGTTTGTTCAAGGCTACTTATGTAGGGTTAACTGATTTCATCCAGGACAGACCAACACATCTTGTTCTTCAGTTCGGCTCTAGTCAGGCGCACCATGGGAATCACAATAACACCATCTCTTCGGAGCATGGGCCGGAAGGCCCTTCGTTATGTAGCAGTCAGTGGAGTGTTATGACTTCTGTATTTCACACAAACTCACTTGATAGATAATAGCATACAAAGCGAGTTGGTGTAACTGACGCATGGCTCTGCTGCTCTGGTGAATAAGTAATGCAGGCGTGAACCTGCACTCCAAATACTGGTCAGCAGGAGTCAACACAGGACAAAACTCACAGTCGCCCACCAAAATCTGCTACATGTCATATAACAGCTGTATTTGATCGCTGGCTATAACACTCTCGTGTACTGCCACTTCAAGGCGGCTATCTGAACGCCGAACAAGCATCATAACAAATAATCAAAGACAGGTCAGAGAAGTAGAGGTAGTGTGGGAGTGACCCAATACAAGCGTTCAAGTATCAAACAGACGGCGATGCAGCCAGCCCCTGCATGTATTCCAACAATGGTCAATGCAGTGAAGCAGTCGTGGTCGCTGAGACCGGAACTGACCTCGTATAGATCTCCTGCTATTGCTGGCGCCTAAACAAAGGCCGAATGTGTTGTAGCGTCAGGGAATACGATGATAGCTCAAAACCACTATACAGAATGGACTCGGGAACTTCCGACAAAGATCCAAAGGTTGACATCTATCTTCCAAGTAGTGGAGTTCTGCAAGATGCCTTTGGCCGTCTTCCCGCGATAAGGGAACGTCGCGAATGGGAGTTGATAGGAGTTGATATATCCCGCATAGAGAGAGACTCGTCCAAGCATATGTCCTATTTGCGTCGCATGTAAATATTAACCTGCCCAAGCGGACAAAACTGAAAAGACTTACAGCCCATTCCAGGAGCCAGTACATCGAATCCACGACCGCGGACTTGGAACCCGTCCGCAACGTCGTCGTCCGCAAGGCTGAAGGCGCGCCTTCCTCTGAGGCTGCATCTTCGCCTCGTATGTTGTGCCCCCAAGGCCCAGCACCCGCGCACGACGCCGCGGTCCGGCGGGCAGGACCGTAACTTGAACGGTGAGCTTCAGTTCCGCGGCCTGCGGCTGGATAGCATATGCGTCGAGCAGCTCCAGCGCGCGCTATGTGGCCCACTAGGACTGTCCATGGCCGTGCGCTGTACAGCCGTCCGTCCGACCTCCAACTCCAGCGTCGAGGTGAGGGGAATTGTCAAGATGTTAGAATGCTCTATGGGCGTCTGTGCGAATGCGCTTCCACAAGCGTTTGCAGCAGCTTGGCCAATCACAGGCTCTCTTCAGGCTTGGGGCTTGACGAGACTCCACCATGTTCGCCAGCACCTATATCAGCCGGTCGACCACGAATATCATAAAGCAGCTCAACGGTGCCAGCTTCCTCAAACAACTACCTCCTCCGAATGTTCTCCTCTTCTCGCTTGCGCCATCACCGGACCTGCCGCAGGACGAGCTCAAAGAGCTCGTGAGCGCACTCACCTCCCACAAGAATCATGTTGGGTGTCTTTCTGCACCATGCCAAAGTACAAGAGACGAAGCATCCGGCAAGCGGCTGGCTTCAACAGTGTGCTCTATCGCTGTGTTCAGCAGCGACCTCGCCACACCGTTCCGGAGCACTATCCCTGGAAAGGCACCGACGCAGGTTGGCCGGTGGCATGCATTCAGGAAGAAGGACGACCATGCGTTCATGCCGGAGCTCCTTCCCGGACAGAACCGTGACATGGACTGGGAGAGCATATGGGCGCAGAAGGCGAGGACACCAGGCGTGCCACCCGAGCTGGAGGCATTGAAGTGCGTATTCACTGCACGTCCTATCCGCTCGGAAGCTCAAGACACTTTAGTGCGCATGACGTGAGCGGCATATTGTATCTGTCGGACAATGCTCCGGAAGGTCTGTCACAAGCATTGGGCAAATTCACTCGGGCGTCCAAGGTCAGTGGCTCCCTCACTTGGGCGTCTTCGTACTAATTCTAGCTCTCGAAAGTTAGGTCTCATAGCGTCTTCAACGCCGTTTCTGACCGGAAGACCCTACACCCTGTTCTATAAAGGCAAGATTTTATCCTCTGGCGCTGTGGGCGTATGTTTCAAGAAAGCTCAACTCCCTGGGATTCCGCACCTGGATGTCGGCTTCCCAGTCCTGAAGGGGCTGACTGGAACACACCGCGTAACCAGGTTGGCGGAATAGTTATGAACCGTCACCAGTATCTGACTGCCTACCACAGCACTGAAGGGAACTTGGTGCATTCCCTGGACAACCAAAATCCGAGCCGTCTGATCTTGGACGCCGTGCAAGACTTGAACAAATCTGAAGGCAGATCCTTCGTTGACTCCAGCATCAAGGAGGACGAATTCTTCCTCGGGGTACATCGCGATGACAAGGTATTGGTACGCTACATTCGCCCTCAGATTGCGGCTAACGCTGTCCTAGCTCTACCAACTATACAATATTATGGCAGGCGATCCTTCCCGTGGTACCATCGCCCTTCGAAGCGATGCCGCGCCTGATGTCGGGTCTGCAGTCAAGGTACGAGTCCTCACGCGCGCATATAGTCGCCTCAAACTGACTCCGTGCCAAGATTTATCGCAAAACTCAGGGTGGCACCACAAGCCGTCACTTAGAAGAAGGTCTACATTTCATCAACGTTTCGACTCAAGACACCGCAAAAATACTGACGGAGGACTCTCGCGGAGGAGCCAACGTGCTCAAGGATGTGTTTGTCGCTACCACGGAGAACGGCTTCATTGTGAGCCGGAACAAGGGTACGCAACAAAACCTGTCTGGGAGTTCAAATAAGGATTCAGGAGTGTGCGAACTTCCCTGGAAGTCGACTGTGGTAGGTGGTCATGCTAAAATACATTGGAGAACAAACTAGATCGAGATGAACGCATCACCACTTTACTGTTGTTTGCTTGGGCGAGGAAATAAGATGAAGCTACGGCATGGATAGGCTCCGGAGTTGTGGCGGAGCGAACAGTAAAGAGCGGCCTTGTTGAAAGGCGCTGTGACGGACAAGCAACATACGGTACTTATGAGTCGTGCACACGAAGTGGATGTGCGGTTTGGCCTGGAGCTCGTACAGGAGTGGAGATGGGCTCGTGGGTATGTTGAGTTTTCTGTATCTCCGAATCCGCCTTAGCTACGTCGTGCCAAGCGTTGTTCTTGTTGGCTGACAATGCCTCGATGTCGATAATGTGATCAGTCTCCACCCTGATGTTGACCTGAATATAATCCCACCTCTAAGTTTTTCGCGAACAATACAAATGGCGCCACACTAACCTGTGGCCATACAGATCTCACGTTGCCGGTAACTCTAAAACTTGAAGTGCCCTAAAAATGGCGACTTGAATACAACAACGCATGAGCTCAGGCACGGTAAGGGGCACGGACACCTGGCCACTCCTTGAGGCCATTGGAAAGCGAATTCGTCCACTCTTGGCGGGAGTTCAAGCCGGACAGGACAGAGTTCGTGTATCTAGGGGCGCATCAGTACTAGTGGAACGCCACAGGCCGAGAGATGACCACGTACAGCTTAGCGACTCCGTAGTTGAATACCATGTGTACGGCTGGCTTCTTCGTGGTAGTTAGCTCATTGTGGCTCAAGGCAGAGTTGAAGTCATCGCACGTACCACAGCGAGAAAAGTGATGATGTGTCCGCTGGTGAATGAAGCGGTCAAGAGGCCATTCTGGACGGTTGCTGCACAAGAAATCAATGGAGGTCCTTCCCAAGCTGCATATGAGATATACATCGGATGATCTTGTTAACGACACTGTCGGTGTTCGTGAAGCCTGTTTTGTGCTTGACCTGGAGGAGTCATCAGATAACAGCGGATTCGCAAGTGAGCGATTAGCAAGTGCTCACCAAGTATACGGTGAGGACGATAGCAATAGTGAGATCGCAGACTGTGCACAAAACGAGCCACGACAGCGCAACAAGCTTTGTGGAGCGGAATGCACATGAGATGCGGAAATGTTTGCAGAGTAGCTGGAACCTACGTCGAGCACATGGAAGCCAGAAAAGAGAGGGTGCATGCTCACACTTATGGCAGTCCCAATGGCACAGACTGCTTGTCAGAACAAATTCAGTGCTGTTCACTCCACTCAAATGGCAAGACATACGACAGGAGACGCTTGAGGTGGTGACGATCAATGCCACGACCCATTTGTTCTTGGTGAGTACATGAATGCGCCACGCATAGAATAACTGCACCATCATGGCAACTAAGCCCTACATGACAGGTTAGGGAGACCAGGGTGAGGGCGATGTAAGGGATTGAACGGACGTACAGACATCGCTTCCTCTGCATGGTGGTCCGCGCGGTGTCAGAGCGGACTACAATCGTCCAGGCGTATGAACTCCTACCGGATGCAAATACTGAACAACAAGGGAATATCACCGCGTGAGAGATCGGCTCCTAAGTCTATGTGTACGTGACCTACGCCAGTCAGCCGTTCCAAGAGCGGATACATCTCCTGGACAAGGCAATCAGGTCAACCATGCCTCTTAACCAAAAGCTACACATACCAAAATGATTTATCAGCGCGTTGTATATCCACGCGATGTTAAATGTCGTATTTACTGTATCCGCAAGAAGCAGAAGCGCGACCTGCGCATTCAACGTCAGGGTGCCAGTCTCGATAAGAGTTGCATGCGAGAAGGCGCACATAGATCTTCATCCATGCAGGGTCCCTGGTACGATCGATAACCAAGCGGGGTCAACATTGATATTGGGAGGCGACATACCTTCGAGAGGCTGAATAGTAGAATAGCACTGGGTAATCATGACACCCATACAGCCTGCACATGCATCGAGCCAATTCTCTACAATCCAGTCGTAAGCTGGGTACGCACCCTACATTCAGGAAAATACCCCAACAAACTCGGCCCGTGCCTATAGACATATGATCAGCGTATGAAGACAAAATATGTGCGAGAAATACTTACAAAATTGAGCGGCGTCCTTCTCGTTCCGGGCGACCATGCTGACGCTTGCTGGAGAAGAAGCGGCTCTGCTGACGTATAGGTGACCAGGGGTTGATATTGCTTCGAGCTTTGTAGTTCGCGCATGATTATTTGTGCATGGCCAACTGATTCCATCCAGCACATAATAACAAATCTTGTTCTCTTGGTAGGCACTGCGGTCAACTGCGTCATGAAACCGGGCATCAACCTGCGAGCCCGCCTCTGAAACAGTTTCTTTGAGCGGTGGAGTGTGGTAGGTCCTCCGTTACGCGGCATTCTATGCAGTGGTACTGCCATTAGTGATTTCAGCCAACAGCCGATGCTGCGTAGTAGTAAAGGGAGAAGCAACGATGCCATTTCTTCCCGGGCATCTCGGCATAGGTTGAAGGACGTGAACCTGCGCTGCAGAAGACGATTAACAGGGCGCTAATATGAGTAGGACAAGACGAACCATCTCGCTCTCCACGGACCACTTGAAGCTTCTTTCACCGCATTACAATAGTCATGCACACCTATTCGCTGCAAGAAACTCATGTGTGACTGCGAATGTCATCTGTCAGAACAGTATCGCAACGAGGAATCAGATATGTGGCAGGTGCTGTGGCAGCAGCGCGGGAGTAACCTAGCACTTCATCGCAAGTCATCAAACGTGCAAGATACACACTACAGCAGCTTGAAACATTGAGCAGGAGGCGATTCACTGGCCCTGCAAATTTATTGCAGCTGGGATCAATGAAGTGAGGCTCAGCAGGTGCAGACGTGGGAACCCACCTATGGAGGCGTGCGTGTACATTCCATGAAGTGATGGATAGAGGTAGTAGTAGAAACTGTGCAGGGTAGAAGGGCGGACATATCTGCGTCAACTGACAGTTTGCCAAGAGATGCACACACTTTCAATAATGAAGCAAACTCTAGCTCACATGCAGGACTTCGTATGATATCAACCTGCACGGTATGGCATTACGCATGCTATAGCCTACTCCAAGTCATCGTCTGAGTCATTCAAGATATCTAAGATATCCCTCCTGTCCACGCGAATGGCCTTGTTAGCTTCCTGCACTGTCAACAAAGCACTAAATACACGTACTGGTCGTCGCTTGGATCGTGAATGAATGTAAATAGGTCCACAGTCTTCTTGTTTGCATTGACCTTCCGCAAGACATCTCTGGACAGGCCCTCAAACTCCTGCCCGCGGCAGATGACGGATTTGAGCTTGGGATTCTTGATTATGCTGAACATCCGACGACTGTCGAGCCATTGGAACACATCAAACGTGGCCACGCTGAGCTCCTCCATGGCAGGCGCAGCTAGGAGGGCATTGACGAGAGTCGGATTGAGATCATGGTTGTAGGAAAGGTGGATCTTTGTCTAGAGACACCATATCGACGAACATTCAAAGGAGGAAGTGGAAAGAGCGTACCAGAGATTGCCAGACGCCGCTCACATGCTCAGCTAACTCCCTCACAGCTTGCTCCCGCTTCTTATTCGTCCTGTACTCGCGAAAGGTCCGTCCGGCGCGCTGGAGGTAAAGTACGGTCGGATTGAGCCGCGTCAACGCGCTCTTGAAGCCCGCGATGCTGTCCTTCGCCATGACTTGCAGCGAGATGTACACGTTCTTGATATTCGGGGAGCGCTCCACGAGGCTTGCAAGATCCCTCCCAAAGCCGCCCTCAAGCCGTAAGTCGCGAATGACGCGTCCGAGATGAGGGTTGGTCTTGATAAGTCTAGCGACGGCCTGCGTGTGCGAGGGGCTTTTGAGCCTTACGGAGACATAGAGAAGGGGCGAGCCAATGCGCAGCCAGGTTTTTGAAACCAGGAGAAGATGGCTGTTGCCCAATGGACCACTGGCAGACGGCGGCGCGTCAACTTGGACTTTGCGGTGGAAGTACCGTGACGGACGTCTACTGTCGGAGTCGAGAAAGGTTTCAGGAGCGGCTGACAGGCGAAGGATGAGGATCTCGCGTATGAGTTCTTCGGGTAGTTGCTTCACGGGCATGGTGGGCGATGAAGGGGAATGCTGAAGACGGTGCGGGCCACGAAGCCAAGGGTAGGGGTTCAAATATTGAGCCATCAGAGGGCTCCGACCACTTCCGTTTAGCCACCGGACGTCATGGTGACCAATTTGGTATGTAGCACCTTTATGGCGCAAAGGAGTGAAGAGCAGGCCACAGCCAAGTAACAACGGCAGGCTTCGCCTCAGCCTCCAGTCATATAAATGGGGCCCAGGGACAGATCAAGCAAGTCGTCAGACTCATTGGCAAGAAGCAGCTTTGTGGCGTTAAGGCTGGGCGTCCCACGATTTCGTTCGGCGAACGCTTCCCATCAGGAGATGACGGCGGGGACCGAGAGTAAACAGCCTTGCTTCCTGAAGCTTCCACAGGACCTCACGAACCACCACGTACGAGTTGCCTCAACATAAACTCCACTTCCCAAGAACTTCTACAAAACATCTTATCTCAACATACACTGATCTCTCCAGAAGATCTCTTCCGTTTTCCACCATGAAGACCCGCCAGTCCTGCTCCTGAGGGCGACACAAACCCGCTCAAACGTAATAGCGATCTTTTGCTCGTATGAAAACGATGGCTGCGGGCTCGAACTCCCCTTCTGTGCGAATGCCTCCGCCTCCGCCTCTCCGACCCCTCCGATGTTCAAATTGTCGCCAAGGTTCTGGGGGCTAATCGTTCACTGAGACACGCAGTTCGGTACCTCCGGCTAGCTGACAGGTGCAGCCCTGAGCTGTCCTATATTTTACAGCGTACCCGCAAGCTGCGGGCTTTATACATCACACTAGATATAGGACCAGTGTTTGACTTGCATATCGCTCCTGCGCTGGAGCGTGCCTTCGCCTTCGCCAAAGCCGACGACGCTGTACTTGAAGCTTGAACGTGGTGTGCTTCGACACAATCTGGAAAGCTCCAGCATTTTCTTCTGGTGTGCATCAGAAGCTGGAACTTACTCGTAAGTGCCACCTTCCGACCTTTGGCGGTGGATTACTGACTGGAAATTGCCGCTTACCATCCAGCGATCTATTCATATGTGGGATGAATACCTGATGGACGACGCGATGGCTAAGGCTTTGCGCGATGCCTCAGGTTTGGAGGAGGTACACGCGTTTACGGCAGACATCGAACGATGGAAGACGAGTAGCCACCTCCGCATTATGCTGTAAATGCGAATATCAAGAACTTCTGCTGCCACCAAGTCAAGTGCAGTGGACTCATGGATCGGCGTAACAAATACCTCGAGCAGCGAGTGGCGTCCGTTTCAACCATTGCCGGCCGAGTGACTTTTAATGACTGTAAGTACATTGGAGACTGGCAGCAGGACTAAAATCTGAATATTTAAACCGTGCGCAGAAGAGTCTGGGTAGCCTCCTCAGCGAGTGGCCGGGCAGTGGTGCATTGCAATCGGGGATGTCTTGACCACTCAATGCTCTCGGATACAGGCTATGTTGATGTCGCCTCTTCTGCACGGCAAAGCTGGGTCGTCTCCCGAGTCAGAGTCCTGATCTTCGTCAACTATCTAGTCATCTGGATTCAGGCCTTCGAAAGCTTCAAGCTTCACCAGCAATTCTCTGCCATATGTAAATACATCAAGCATCTACAGCCGGCTGCTACGTTGGACCTCGGTGAGGTCACTGCGACCACACTCAGTATCCTTGACACCTCAGTTGGCCCGTGATTTATCATTTTCCGAGTATTGTCAAGCTGTAAACACTTCTATGTCTTGAATGCTAATGATTTATATGCTAACCACGCGTTTCCGGATGCAATAGAGCTGTGCCGAAATTTGCGCGGTTCAGCGCTAGCATAGTTTGGACCGTAGCAACTCATGTATGACATATGAGCTTTGAAATAGGTGCTGCTCATGCCGTCGGCGTTGTGGAGGCCAAGGTGGACGCTATCTCTTCGGCAAGTTCGGCTCGAAGTCCGCTGGCGCTTACGGACCGCCGACCTCAAGTTCCAGCGCCGCGGAGCGCATGTTCGCGTGCCTGAATCCAGAGACCCTCAGACCTTGGGCCTTGGCACTTGCAGACCCCTCTCGGACAGCGTGAACTTGTCTCTGCCCACCATCCTCGTCGCCGCCGTCACTGTCTCACCCGACGACGGCCAGCATGTCGCCGCCTCTGCCTACGCAAGTATCAAGGCCAGCTCGATGGCGAAGCGTCCGAGTCTGAAGTCAGGAACAAGCTGTTCAGCGCCCCGACCCGTTGGCTTGCGTGCTCCACCTCGGAGAGATGAACCATCTCAGTTCCACCTCGCGCCGCACCCGTTGGTGCTGGCTGTGCTCTGGCATGTCTCCTCGTCGTCTTGCCGGCGGCGAAGCACCCTGCAGCACCCCGTTTTGGAGGTGACCTATCCCGTAATGCCCAGCAGTTGGTGGCGGATATTGGACAGGTATGGAGCACAAATATCATGCATGAACTCATACCTCCAAATTTCACCACCATTTGACTGCATATATATCGCGCTCTGCAGCATGGTCCTCGAAAGCAACTCTAACGAATAACCCACGACTTACGACCCACCTCACGACTTGCGCACTCTGTACCGCGTCGTTTGCCACCCTTCCTCTCCCTACCTCGCACCACCCCGCCTTCACTCTGGCTTCCGTAACTTCTCTTACAATCACCCGTGTTCACCATGCGTCCCACCCAGGCTATCGCTCGTCCTCTCACCGCCCGCGTCATGCAAGGTGCTGCTGGCCGCTACACGCGGTATCCTAACAATCTGCACCGCCGCAGCATCATCACGCTGAAGGACCATGTCGTAAGTAACTCTAACACACGTGCACGCGCCTCTCCGCCGCCTCTGACGTCGCTTCGCGCAGTACTTCTCCAAAGCGACCGCGGAAGGCGCAGGCCGCACCGGCACCGTGAAGTCGTTCGGAGACTCCCCACTCGACCTCAAGCTTGCCATGCCCAAGGTTGCCGGCGGCAAGGGCGACGGCCAGAACCCTGAACAGCTCTTCGCGATGGGGTACTCCTGTGCGTTCACCGTGACTTTTTCCGGTGATTGTGCCTCTTCTAACGTCCGTCGCAGCTTGTTTCCTTGGCGCGCTGCAGCTCGCCGCAGCACGCGCAGACAAGAAAGAACTTGCGGAGAACGCCAAGGTTCATGCGACCGTCTTCCTTGGACACCCCAAGGATGCTAACATGGACGGCTTCGGCCTGCGTGTTGATCTCTCCGTAGAGAACTGTCCAGACGATGCCCTAATTCAGGCAGCACACGAGGTGAGTCAGACCAAAATCAACGTCGACCGTCTTATTTACCGCGGTATCTTCAGTTCTGTCCCTACAGCCGTGCCCTGGCGCATGGTATCGACGTCAAGATCACCAAGACCTGAAGCATCCACTTGACGCCTTCATCGCTGCCCACATGCCTCAGCCTGCATCTTCATCCGACTTATGGAGGCTATCCTCCCATCTTGAATACTTCATTAATCGTTAACCTCAGTCCATCCTAATTCTCGGACTACACATGTATCTAGTATATGGCCTGTATCCAGTTTATCGACAGAATCCATGTTGTATTTTATTCACCAGACCTAATCCTGCGTGACACCAGTCTCAAAAAACACACATTCGAGGCTAACAGTAGATTGAACCACAAGCGCTCTCTGACACGGTAAACCATCCTCGAAGGGTCGATATAAATAAGGGACAGTAGCATTCGGCCTAGTAATACTCTGAGTACGGCGGAGGCAGAGTAGGCGTATATGTCGACGTTCCATCCGCCAGACTGTCCGTGCCCAAGCTATGCGGTCTTCGCAGTCCCTCACCCGCCAACCTGATACCACCGTCTGCCTCCTGTCTCTGCCGCGTACTTGGCACCGCACGCCGTGAGGGCAGCGGGGCACCGTATGCCGGCGCCTGGGCAGCCCGCACTGTACCGTGCTGGGGAGGGACGGCCTTGTCGCCGGACAGCGGTGCGTTGGGGACAATTCTGCGTCGTTTCTGCGTCTCCTTCTTCGGTGAAGCGACCAGAGGTGCCGTTGCACGCGAGTTCTTTGCGCTCAGATCCTGCTCCTCTGTCTCGTCATCACTGGTCTCCTCAAGCTCTTCGGCAAACGCAGAATTCCTCAGGTCGAACAATACGGGCTGTGTGCCCACCGCGATGTCTATGCTGGCTGATTCGAGCGCGTTGTCGTGCACATCCTCACCCGACTCGGAATGCGCATGAAGAAGGGGGAGGGCGGCGGGTTCTTCGGGTTCTTCGGGTTCTTCTGGGACGGGCTCGTAGAGGGAGGATTCGCGCCGGGACACCGGCAGGGCTCGGGTGCTGGCAGTGTACATAAGTGGAATGGTTGATGTTTCATATCCAGTGGTATTTTGCACAGAAAGGGATCTCACTAGAGAGCAGAAAGGACCCAGGCCGCGTCGCATGAGTTCAACACAGCATATAAACTGTCGAAAGGGCTCACGTGTTCCCGCGGCGGCCCGAACCTGTTTTTTCCGCTCCCGACGAAGCACGACAACCAGCACAGCGAGGGCAACAAGACCGAGCCCCATGATCGCGCCTACAATGATAAACATCACGGTCTGGTTGCCGCTCTGGGATTTCCACCATAGCGTCAGAAAGGGTAGAGCGGTGAGCACAGAGTACTCACTATACTGTCCAGGTCATCTTCCGCGTCCCTGCGGCAGAATGTTTGAAGAGGGCCTGCCAGTCGCATGAGCTTCGCAATTGTAGACAATGCTGGAGATTACCCCGGCCGCCACTGGCTTCTTCAGTCGTAGCATGTAGTAAGACTTGCATGACCTCTGCTGCAAAATGGACAATGCTGCAGAAATCCGGGCTCGTTCCGCCTGAGATATAGTGGAAGTAGGGGTCTATCGGCATCTGTTGAGTAGCATACAGGCGGTATTTGAGCGACCGAGGTTGATACGATCCGCCCGTATCCAAGGCCTTGCTTCCAACTGTCAGTCACTGTTCCACTATGATGTGGCCACGCTAAGAGGGGCATCGAACCTTGAAGAAAGCTGATTCAAGGATGAGGCATGAGTTTCACAGAGGATGTTCTAGCATTGCCTCGTCAACACACTGATACATACGCGCTGTTGTAATGCCTTCGACGGCCATGGAGACGCCATAAGTATGCTGATTGATTCTTATGATCTGACCCTTGCACTGATGATGAGCATCGGAATATTCAGAAAACGAAGCGTAAAGATCTACTCAGCGATGAAAACAAACTGTCCGTCCAGGGTCAAGCCTTAGCATAGCCTACTCACTCGTCAAACATCCGAAACGAACCTGTAGCGAGGCTCACACTTCCTGAACAAATATTGGTGTCAATAATTATAACTGCAAGGTATAATATCATGATGCTCACCAAAAGATCACATCGCGAACGACTTGTTGGCAGTTGGATCAGGCGTGTCCTTGTATGCTCTTGCTTGGTGAGACGCGCGTCCGCAGGTAAACATAAGCGGAGTACCGATCCTTAAGCCTGCGTTTCGAAACAGGGAAATTATTGGGATTGCAGGACTATCCGAGAGCACATTGCAATTCACAACCGCGAAGAAAGGTATGCGTCAGCGGACCGAAAATGCTCGGAGAGCTAACAACTTGAATACGCCTGAATGCTGCTTCCATAGGTCGGACAGCGATGCACCAGACGATACATTACAAATTACAGCCTGAGACAGTACTAGAGCACAAAGTTCGACGTTAGCGAGGCAAGCAAAACCCAGGCTGAGCAGGACGTACCCCAAGATATCCCTCACCCTCCCAGTCGGTTTCGACGTAGGTACAGTTTGTGCCAGGACAGCTTTCACAGGAAGCATCCATGACTGGGAAGCCTTCTGCAAACACTCCGGACGAGGCGCATACAGTCTTGTGGTAGCTACAGCCTTGTCTGGCGTTGAGTGGGCTCGCAACCGTGAAGGTCGCGACGGAGGCGATGAGGGCGAGAATGAAGTAGCGCATCTAGACATGAAGTCAAGGTTAGGGATAGATGTAAGCTATTAGTTGTAACCGAAGTTTACAGACCTGATTGGATACGTGTATTGAGATGGTAATCCGGAGTGATAAAGGCGACTCACTGTTGGGATTTCTTGCCCTCGACCACGGCATTTATAAGCATTTCACCATGGGGATGATTCCTGTTTGAGCTCACTACCGGTCAGCATATCCACTGACAGTACATTGTGTTGAGGTTTTGGCGGACGTGGTGGGGATATCATCTGTCGGCCATTACCACACACAACACTGACAGCTCTACCTGAGGAACCGAACATGTTACATGGTAGGTCCCGCTGACATACGAACAAATGCAGCTTACCCAGTAAGAGTATATGTCGACTGCGTTCACGCAAGATAGACAGTGGCGTGAACGTACCCAATTCCCCATCTAGATTCCTTGCATTTGTTTCAATAATACCTTCCAAGGCGGGCACCCTGCGATGTTGGGGCGGCGCCGCCATCCCCTGCCTGACCAGAATGGGTAAATTTATTAAGTGGTAGTCTCCAGTAGAGCGTTATGCTGAAACGTACAGTATGTGTAGCACATGACTGGTCTACGGCTGCCGGACGACTGCCGGGCGTGGTGGTGATGGTGGTTCAGAATCAAAGTGCCAACTGCTGAAGTAATGCTTAGCGCCTTGCTTCAACCGTTGCTTAGCATCGGATTGCAGGAACCAGCAGCAAGATGGGGAGAATTCATTGTTGCTCCAGCTAATTGCTATGTGAGGTGTACAAGTACATTCGGTCTGAAGAGATTAACTGGCCGGTTCGGCGGGGCGGGGCGGGATTTCAACTATACACACAGCCGTAGCTATTTGTGATGCGCGAGTTGCAGAGAGCATAGAACAATCCGGCCTGACTGGTAACACAAATACAAAGCGCAAGTAGCGCAAGAGGCGATATGGAGGGAGATGCAAGCATGGATGTTGTCTTGTATGCAAGTTGACGCGAATCAAGGGAGAAGTGCGGAAAGTATCTGCCGCACCTAGAAGACCGTGGTGTTTTCCCAGACTATATGCCTCCCTCGTGAGACACCACCATGTCCTCGTCGACCTTCGCCGCTTCTGGGGCTTCTGCAGTAGCTTCGGTTGCTGCGGGGGCATCTTGGACGGCCGCGACATCTGGCTCCGTGCTCTGAGGGGCCGAGAGCTCAGTCTCCGCCAGTGAGCTTTCTTTGATTGGGCTCGTAATTGACGCTGCTACGGGATTGCCGGTAGGCGATACGGACAACGTGTGGTTGACAGGCGGGGACGTCGCGTGAGGAATGCTGTGGTGCAGTCGTCGGTAGGGCGCGAAACAAACGGATAGAACAGGCGACGCACTTCTCAGGGCTCGGAATCGCGGTACCTACTGCATTCTGCGGCGCCTTGCCGGCTTTCGAGAGTGCATAGTCGCCAGAGTCGAAGTACTTCCGATCCTAGATAGGTCGTCCAGTGCTGCACACAACCTCCCAACATCGCGACAACGCACCTTCGCCATGTTTGACAGCACATTCTTGTGGGTTGGCAGCTTTCCGTACAGCCGGAAGAGCTTTTGCTCTTCCTCAGTGAGTTTCTGGGTGGGCCGAGTGAGCAGCGTCGAATGCGAGGCGGGAACGAGATGGGCTGCAGGCGCAGACGATCTGGACGATACTCACGCTGATGTCGACCTTGTTGCGCTTGGCGGGCAGCATAGTGTCAAGAAGTAAATGCGATATGTGTTGTTAGAGGAGTGCGGCGAGCAGGTAGGAGAACGCGACAGGAGACGAAAACGGCGGACCCAAAACACAGCCAGATGTCACACTTAAAGCACGTGGTGACGCAGCTCGTGACAGGCGCCGTAACAGGCTTTGTGGCGCATCAGGCGCATCAAACGTCACCCAAAAGCGCTCAAAGCCGACGTCAGCGTTGCAGACGCCCGGGAACGATGCGCTGCAAGTTGGCTGCAAGGAAAGATAGAGAAACAATGATGATGAAAGAGCAGTGGCATGTCAGGTATGCTAGTCCAATAAATAATGTTACGCCTTGTCCTTGTCCTTGTCCTTGTCCTCTCCCGCGCTCCCGATAGCCTTAGGCATCTTGCGATCACCCTTAGCCAACTGTTCCAGGTCGGCTGGCTTAAAGTAGTGCGGCGCGACGTCGAGCAGCCACTGAGGCTTGATCTCCATGACTTGCCTGAGGTATGATTTCGAAGTCTGAACCAACTCATAATACAACACAGTTTTTGGCGGTGGCGTCTGCTGGAACAGACTTGACGAGGGATGGATATACACCGTTTGGCTCGTCTTCAGAGTGCGGTAAGAGTCGCCACTCTTCTGCAGCGACGCCTAAGATACCCAACATATTCAGCGCTTGCACAGGTTTCGTCGAATGAAAGGACTCACAGTATTGTAGAAGTACCCTGCAGTCAAAGCCTTTTGTATCGGTGTGATGTCGTTCGTGTTCGGGTTATTCTCAACGAACACCTCCACACGGTCACACAGACCCGCCAGCTGGTCACGAATATCTCGCGCTCGACTCAAGCTCTTGAACTGCAAGAACTGCTCGTAACAAAACTGCTGCGAGTAGTTCGTTTCGGCCCACTGTTCCCAGACGTTCAGCAGCGTGAAGTGGTCGCCACCGGCACGAACAAAGTTTTGTCGCGCTTGATCGGCATGGAGCTTCTTGTCTTTGGGACGGTAGAAGAGAGACGAGGATTCTTGCAGCATAGAGATAATGGTGAGGACCTAGGTAGCGGACAGTCAGAACACTTGCTGGAGTGTTTTAGAGAGCGGATACGCACCTCATCCGTACAATGGTAGTCCTCGCTCGCGATGATCGCCTTCGACAACATGGGATCCACGGGGAACTCCGCCATCCGTCGACCCAGCTTCGTCAGCTCACCCCTGTCGTTCAGCGCACCAAGCGCATACAACAGTTCCAGCGCCCGCATAAGCGTCTCGCCAGGCGGCGGGTCCATAAACTCGAATCCGATTAAGTCGTTGATGCCGAGCGATTTGAGGAGAAGGACGACCATTCCAAGGTTCGTCCTTTGGATCTCGGGAACAGTGTTTCTCCTCCAACTCGTTCTGGAACGCCCATTTAGTGTACAGCCGGAACGCCTTTCCAGGACCGACACGTCCGGCACGGCCTGCACGCTGGTTTGCCGATGCACGAGAGCACGGCACAACCACCAAGGACGACATCCCCGTCCGCGGATTGTATGAGTTCTGTTTGACAAATCCAGGGTCGATGACGAAGACGACGCCGTCGATGGTGATGGACGTCTCGGCGATGTTTGTTGCGAGAACGACCTTGCGTGCGCCTTCTGGCGTAGGCTCGAAGATTTTGGCTTGCATGTCGCTAGGCAAATTGGCATAGATGGGACAGACAATGAGCTCCCCAATCTTATTGCCCAAGGCTCGTGCGGTTTCCGTGAGGTTCTCTTGAGCTGTTTCGATTTCGTCTTGACCCTGCAGACTACATGAGAAGACGTAACACCGATGTATATAGCAAACTTACCGTAAAGAAGACAAGGATGTCACCTTTCGGTTGCGTGGTGTGGATCTGGAACACGGTAGTGACCGCAGCGTGAAGGTAGTTAGCCTCAGGCTGAGGAGTGTAGTGAATGTCGACGGGGTACCGACGGCCAGGAACTATACGTGCACAGTCAGTACAGCCCATACCAATGCACTGTTGACCACTCACCATAAAAGACAGGCGCTCCGTCGAAGTACTCGCTGAACTTCTCGGCATCCATGGTAGCACTGGAGATGAGGAGCCTCAGCTCGGGCCGGAACCGCGCGATATCCTTCAATGATCAAACAAAGCAGCCCGTCAATGACCTGCACAAGAGAAAATTAGACAGCGTAAAGCGCACCTTCACGAGGGCGAAGAGAATATCCGTACTCAACGTTCTTTCGTGCGCTTCGTCGATGATCAACGCCGAATATCCCGCAAGGTCTGGCTCGGTGAGGAACTCTCGCAGAAGCATGCCGTCCGTCATGTACTTCAGCACGGTCTTGTCGCTGGTGCAGTCCTCGAAACGGATGGAATACCCAACCTCATGCCCGACTTTAGAGCCCATTTCCTCGGCGACACGGGCCGCGACGGACATGGCAGCGACACGACGCGGCTGCGTGCACCCAACCTTCAGGCCACCGGTGGTGTATCCTGCTTCATGCAGATATTGCGGTAGCTGAGTGGTCTTCCCTGAGCCGGTCTCGGCAACCACAATGAGCACCTGGTGTTCCTCGATGGCTTTCAGAAGGCCTTCGCGGTACTCAAAGATGGGCAAAGACTTCCGAGTCTCTTCGATGGACTGGGCTGCGATATTATGAGTTCTAAGTGCTTGCACAAAACTATTTGGGACATACCTCGCTTCTCGGCCTCATCAATTTGCTGTTTCAGCAACTTGTCCGCAGCGCTCATCATGCCCTCGCCGCTCATCGTTTGGTCCATGACGAACTTGATCGTCTGACTTTCATCAAAGACGTATTCGTAGTCCTCCACGATTTCCTCCTTGTCTAGTGCCCCGGTCTTGAACGTACTGTGTCGCGTCTGAGCAGCTTCCCATTGGTCAACGTCCGTAGTAAACTGGTCGTCCTTGGGCTTCGACTCTTCATACCGCTTGTATAGGACGTTCTCCTTCTTCTTCTTGTCAATCTTCCCTTGCTCAGTGAAGTAGTCCTCCGGGAGCTGATAACCTTCCCACTTGTCGTTAATCTTCATTCGCTCTTCGACGAGGTGGAGGAGTTCCTTCTTCCTCTCGAGGTCCCGCTTTTCGCGTTTTGACATCTTCATGCCGTGGAATAGCGCCTCGTCGTCCGCGATTTCCCTGCGGAGGAGCTCTATGCGTTGCAGCTCCCGCTTGGAGAGATACTCTTGGCGAGAGTGTTCGCGCAGTGAGGGCATAGCATGGTCCCTTGCGCCCCGATCGTCCGCTAGTCGTCGCCGTTCTGCGGCTTCTGCTGCTGCACCGACCGCCTTCGACGACCGATCCTCCACGACGCGCTTTGTCCTCTCCTTGTCCCGCTCCTTCACCCGCTCAGCAAACGCATCACGCTCCTCCAGGTCCCTCAGACGCTGCCGTTCCTTCCTCGTGTCCTCGTCTTCGTCCTCTTCGCCTGGAAGCCTATCCATGTCGAAGTCGTCATCAGCGTCCCGACGTCTGTCATAGTCCTCGTCCGGCCTCATCCGCTTTCTCGACTTCTCCTCTTCGTCGCTCTCCCATTCGCGCGCATCACTTTCCCTCTTCCGCGTGTGCCTCTCCTTCTTGTCCTTCTTCGACTTTTCCTTCCCACTGCTGAGCTCTACAACGCCACTCTGACCCGCATCGTCCTCCAGCAAGTAGTCGAACTTCTGAGCTCGGAGGGCCTTGGTTTCCTGCTCTGCCTGCTTACGAGCACTGTCTTTCTTGTGCTTGACCTTACGAGGGGCCCGTGTGAAGACCTCGTTGATGAATTGGTGGGCGTCGGCGGAGTCGGGGAGACCTGAGTCATGCAGTTTTGAGAAGAGAGCGTCAGGAGACTTCGAGGAGGATGCTGTTCAGGTAGTAGTTAGTCTATAGAGTGAACTGTGGAAGAAGAAACCAAGTTGACCGACCTGAAGCTAGTACGTAGTCCACTATGCTTCGATCGGAGAGACCGAATAGCTACGACAAGCGAACAGTTAGAGATACAAATGGCGTGATTGGTGCTGTATTACTTACTCGAAGAGCATTGTCGCTGATATAGCGTTCGAGGTCTGAGGACATGAAGGTCGGGTCGAGGAAGCACAGGTGCTGTAAGCGCCCATGAGCCCTAACCAAAGTTCTCGAGTGATTTTGACTCTCACTTCCGACGACCATCTGCCTCTCGGCCACCACCTTCGCACCTCAAGTCTCACAGAAAGGCACTAACAAAATGCGGTACTACGAGCAGCGATACCCCGAGGTCGATGAGCTCGTCATGGTCCAAGTCCGGCAAATTGCTGAGATGGGCGCATATGTCAAGCTGGTATGCCATTGTTCTACGGCCTTTGAGTTACAAAATTGAAACGTTTCTGCAGTTGGAATATGATAACATTGAAGGAATGATCTTGCTTTCTGAGCTATCAAGAAGGCGTATCCGATCTATCCAGAAGCTCATTCGTGTAGGGCGCAATGAAGTCGTCGTCGTACTTCGTGTTGACAAAGAGAAGGGTCCGCGTCCCTATTATTCAAGCAATCGCTATATCACTGACTTTGTGGTTGCGTTAGGGTATATCGATCTTTCAAAACGTCGTGTATCTCCTGAGGACATCATCAAATGCGAGGAGCGGTACATGAAGTCTAAGACGGTGTCGTCCATCGTCCGGCACGTCGCGTCCAAAATCCCCTCTGTCGGGGCCGACGGCCAGGAGGAAGTCAAGTCTGCTGAGATCGAACAGCAGGAGCACGATGCGAAGCGCAGTCGTCGTGCGCACAGGAAAGAGGCGCAGGATCGCGGGGAAGAAGTTGTCGATGAGGAGGGCGGGCCCACCGCGTCTGCTAGCGAGGAAGAGCGATGCGAGCAGCTGTACGACCAGATTGGTTGGCCGCTGGGCAAGATTTACGGGCACCCATATGATGCATTCAAGCTTGCGTTAACGTATGTCCTTTGTGCATTCACCGTTTGGTGTCTTTTTACCGACCTATTTGATTTAATAGCGAGCCGGACGCCGTGTTCTCGCAACTACCCCATCCCATCCCTCCTGCTACGTTGACCATTCTCATGTCTACCATTGCCCGTCGTCTCACGCCACAGCCTATCAAACTTCGTGCCGACATTGAGCTCACTTGCTACACGCCGGCCGGCATTGATGCGATTAAGAAGGCCTTGCGCTCCGGCGAGAAGCAGAGCACGGATGCGGTCCCAATCAAGGCCAAGCTCGTCGCTCCTCCGCTGTATGTTCTCAGCACCAACGCGACCGACAAGGTGTGCTTCATTGTTCAAACTTTCTCCTTGAAGTCACTGACAACTGTCAATCAATGTAGTACGCCGCTGTCGACCGTCTTGAACGCGCTATCGAGGCCATCCAGAACAAGATTGAGGGTCAGGGCGGCTCGCTAACTGTAAAGATGAAGGTATTTTCCGTCACTTTCCACGAGCTCATTTGTCCCCACTCACGACTTCCCCATGATAGCCCAAGGCTGTTTCCGAAACCGAAGAGCAAGACCTTGCACAGCTCATGGCGAAGGCCGGTCAGGAAAATGCCGAAGTATCGGGGGACGAAGAGGAGGAGGAAGAGTGATTACAGTGAAAGAGCTGGATCTGTACAATATGTACCCTACGAGGAGCGGCGGTCTGTTACGAGTACTTCATGCTGTATCATGCAAAATCACTGACATATGTATTGTTACGAGCACTCGTGGATGAGTTGTTTTTACAGTGCGTGCTCCGGGCCATAGTACAAGGTAAGAGTTCTCTCGAGGCCAGGATCACATCGTCCAGCACATCTGGTCCTGGGCAGATGGGCTGTCTTTCTCGTATCAAATGGCTCTGTCTACATCAACTTACTGTCCTCTCCAGCTTTGTCCGCGCCTCCCACTGAATCCCGTTCAGCGTTGCCAGCTGGCGCGGTAGCGTCACCCTGTGGATATAATGAGTGTTGCAGCCGTTGACATATCCGGCATATACACAGACTGTGATTTTGCTTCAGGACTCCGACCTCGCGGCTGTTGCCACTCGAGGTCCGAGAGGAGAGCCCATATGCCGATGATAGGAAAGAGCCTAGTGACGTTGTGGACGTCTGTGGGGGCCAGATGTCTTCGTATAATGGCCACGGCATCAGGTAGCGGTGCAACAACAAGACGGCGAAGGTGAAGAATCGGAAAAGGGCGTAATGGATGTAAGCGGTCCCCGGCACGACTGTATCTTTCGGGGGTTACCCTTGGCGTACTGAAGGCCGTACCACAGCATCCCTACTTCGAGCTCGACGATGGCTGCAAGTAGGAATGTCGGAGGCAGCAGTGCGACAGTGTCACCCAATGCGCGGTTGGCTACCTCAAGGTCGTAATAATACCGTAGCCATAGCCAACTGATGTAGCCGCCGTAAATGAAGGACAGTGTGCCGAAGTGCCAAGCCGCCATCCATATGAGACGCATAGCGCGGCGGGTGGCGGCACCAACAACAGCAGTGAGGAAGTGCAAAATAGCAGCACCGCCGGCGCAAACAGCGGGTGGTAGCATGGTATGTCAAAGTAACGCTGTACATTGGTCAATGAACAGTTAAAGCCTTGCAAAATTTCTGCGTTGAGTGAGGTGTACGTACATGAGAGTAGGAAACAAAATGGGCCAGTTGTCCAGGCCTGTGAGTGCGGACGTCGAGCTAAATACACTCGTATTTGCGCCCCCTAACTGATAGCTTGCCAGGTAGTAAGACGAGCAGCGCCTCCTGCTGCGATCTAACAGATACATCCACAATCAGTCAGCTGTAGCGACGTGATATTGCAATGCAACGACATATGGCGGCTCACGCTGTGTTTGTGACAAACCAGGCAGTATGCATTTCAGCAAAGTCCAGTAGAGTTGCGCCACGTAAACGTAGCAAATACATCTCTCGCCGTTGTTAACTGGCTGCCTACTTCTTCAGACCGTCCGACGGTGTCAAATATCCAGAGCCGAGCGCCGGAATCCGGACCCGTCATCTCGAGTTCATGCCTTTGCATTTCCTCCCAATGTGGTAGGCCAAATACATGAGGTAGACGTTCCCAAACCACCTTTTGTCCTTCCCAATAGGATGTCTCGAAGTATATTCTGCAGCTTCTGCAGAGTTGAAATGGGAGTCCACTATCAAAGTCAATAAATCTGAGGGGATCCATAAGACAGGGCGAGGGCTCCAAGGATGACTTGATGCACCGCCGCACTTCGAAGCAGGACAGAGGGTTCTGACAATCGGGAGTTATGTCACGGGTATCTGCAAGAATAGCTTTGAAGGTGTGCTCCCAGGCAAGTTTCCACAGCGCCGGAATCGCTGCGATGACCACATCCCGATTGACGGCCTGGAGACCAGCGGTATCCCCTGGATTAACGATGGTTTCCAGAGGCGCATCGTACAGACACAGCAGGGCCGTAGGGAGCAGGAGTAACGCATCTGCAGCTCTTGCTGCGTTCACTACGGCAACGCCTATATCCCACTCTGGGGCCCCCGAACGTATGTCAGGGCGTAGATCGCATTGGCAGCCAGTACCACCCCAGCTATGGCAGAGGTCGTCAAAGTTATCGGGGTAATCATGTTTCAGAATGGTGACCACTCGCTTTCGCAATTGGTACGCTTGGTATTTCGTCGCTAATTGTAGAAGCGAACTGTACTGTATGGCATTGCATGTTTCCAGATATCTATCACGATAATGCATGAGAGAGTTGCGAAAGAGCCAATGATATATCATGGACGGCGCACGAATACTTGAAAATTGCAGCAAGAAAGAGATACATATCTTCAACACCGTCTTGCATTGTTACGACTAGACATCCATCGTGCGATTGTGCGTCATCGCTTCCAGGCTGAGGAAGGGTGAACATGTCTCTGAAGAGGGCAGACTCCCTGGCAAGTATCGACTTGAGCACTCGAAAACCCGTCGCCCCTGCCTTGAGGATGATGTTGCCGTCGTCAAACCACAGATCTGGATGTTTGTCGAAAGGCGTATCGACTTCCATCGTTGTCGGGTCAAGATTTGATGTTATCTGACCATGAAAAGGTCGAGAAAAACAACAGAGAAAAGTTGACAGCATATCTCACCGAGGCGGTGTCTGAATAAGTATGTCTGGCCGGTGCAGTTGCGGTCACAGCCTGAGTGCATAGAACCAATGTAGCGTTAGCGAGATGACCCGCCAGGTCCCAAATTGGAAATGCGTCGGGCGATTTGTTCCAGACAAACAGTTGTGCACACCGGCCGGAGACCGGCCGGTGCCGCGGCGCCGAAGCTTCAATCACTGAAGCCTAAGGCCTAAGGATTCAGTTGATCAAGTTGTCAATGTGAGTATAGTAATTACCGACCTCCCCATGCATGGCTGAGCGTGTCCCGGTGACCTCCACACGCTCACGCACCCATGATCAAGCATCGATGCATACGTCTATAGTCGGCTGGGAACTCGTGCCTAGACGCAGCATTCAATGGAACTGATGACATAATCCTCTCAGCTGCACGTAGTATATAGTCCATGAGACCGCCGTCTGCATTCTACTTACTTCGACTCTGTCCGCAATCGCAGCGTTTCCGCACTCACATTCAACGATTGAGGCCAAGCATGTCGCTCACTGGTACACACAAGCTCCCGCCAACCATCAAGCAAGGACTCGTCAACTTCGCGGGAGCCACGCCCGAATCCAAGGCGACGGTGGAACGGCTGCTCGAGGAGGACAGGGAGACCCACCACTGCTTCTACGGCAGAGTCGGGTTTCACAACCATCTGAGCCACCAGTGAGTGCTCTCCCCATTGCACCACGCGCTTCCAGTACTGAGTACCGCGTCGCGAAAGCTTACTTGCCGCGTACGACTTTGGCGCGAGCGCGAAGCAGCTGCAGACCATCTACGACACTGAGAAGAAGGAGCTGTATCCTATCCATCTCGTAGATCACAAGACAAAGACTGTGGAGGAACAGTATATTACTATCACACCGCAGGACTGGACAGGGTACGTGGGCCAGGAAAAGTACGTCCGTCGTGCTTCACATCACCTGTGCTGTACATGATGCGAGCTTGGGCAAGGTACTATGCAAGCTTCGTCAAGTTCTTCACCAACGAGGTCAACCAGTTAGGCGTGGGCGATGCGCTGGAGCAGTACATCTTCGCCCCAGCCGCCAATGGAAACGGGGCATATATGCTCTTGAGATTTATTGGTGGAGCGTGAGTGCTGCATCCATCGAGATGAGATCCAGAAGCTGATATGTATCCGCAGTGTCCATCCGTTGATCCAGACAGGGGTGCGAGGTTTCCGCCGGCTCTTGCAATCCTGTACTAACGACGGGCTTCGCAGTACGGCGTTGAGTTTGGTAGCTCCGCCATGGTCGCCGCCGCGCTGGCCCAGGCCGCGGTGCACGACGCTTACGTTCCCGAGCTCTTCGACCTGCGCCCGCACATGAAGGTCGCCAACGGCCAACAAGCGCAAATTCGCAACCCCTCCGCAGGCCGGCAACCCTCCCAGGGTTTGTCCCTCCTCGAGATCTTCCGGGAAATGTACGAATCCGAGAAGCTGAAGCCCGTCATGCCGTATGATCCCAACGCGCTGCTCACCAAGCGCCGGGACGACGCGCGGAAGGACGGCAGGCCAGAGGAGATCGTGCGACTGTCGAACCTGTGGCAGATTGACTTGTCCAGGGGGCAGGCGGAGCTCGACGAGAGGACCGAGGAGCTGGTGTGGTTGGCGACGCTCCTCATGGCAGGGACGAGCAAGACTGGGCGGAAACCACGCCTCGACTTCTTCTTGATGCATATGGTAACGAGCAGCCTGTTCGTTCCGTCCCTACTCAAGGTCATACCCTCGATGGAGAGTAAGGCAACACTGTTGCGAGCGTTGCTCCCGGTTATCATGATGTATACACTCGTCCGCGGCCGCCCTCGTATCAACCCCGACGTCTTGATGTCCTACAGCGCGACGCCGCGTCCTCCCACGAAACAGGGCCTGTCCGCGCTTCAGCGCCACGAGAGCGCGATCGGCGACCCTGCAGACGACGCGCACGTGAACCCTTGGCCGGAGATGATCGCCTCGGTCCTGCACGCTCCAGATGCGCACACTGTTAAGACCATCCGTACGCTATATTACGCAACGCAACATTACGGCACGACTCCAGCCGGCGGTGTAATAGGCGCGTTCAGGAAGGACGGGACCGAGACGCATGAGGGCATGGCGAAGCTGGATGGGACCATCTTTGTAAGGGCGGCCGGGGCTGTGATGGATAACCTCGGGTGGGTGAGTCATGGGCAGAAGGCGGGCTCTTGGGATCGGAGTGCGCTCGGGTGGGATGACGCCTGGAATGACAAGGATGAAGAGTGACCGGCCTAACTGGCTGCGGAAACTATATCTTGGATTAGCGATGTACGTTACTAGGATATATGGACTTCGCTCACCGATATTTTGTATTACTAGTTCTCGAGGAATGCACAGATTTCAGACTTGCGGACATCCTACAACTTGGCATGGATCTTCCGCAGGAGCGCGTTTGCGTCGTCGTCGTCGAGTTCGCCTCTCGCTTCGAACTCTTTCGTGTGCATTTCCTTCTGCGTCAAGGCGAGCGTGACGCGGTTTCCAGTGAACGCTTGGGGCGCTCGGTCATTGAAGTTCGGTGCCGGTATGATGTGATAGTGCACCTGCAGAACAAGGTCAGGGCTTGCTTACGGACGTAAAGCAAAAGTTGGGCATACGTGGGGAACCGCTTGAGCGTACTCTTGATTGCACACGACATTTAGAGCGGTGTTCTGCAGGGCTATAGACAAGGTCAAATGCTTGCACTAGAATTAGTGATTTATGGAAATAGATACCTTCCGTCAAAGCGTGAGAGACTTTTGAGACTACCACTCCTGTGGCGGCAGCAAACTCAGCGGGGAGCTCCGAGACCCGAGAGACATGAGTCTTCGGGATGACGAGGGTGTGTCCTGGACGCAATGGTAAAATATCTTGGTGTTCAGACACTTCGGTCAGCTTGGAAGGTAAAGATATAAACTGGTCAGGCGTACCTAGCACAGCAATGACCTTTTCGTCTTCGTACACCTTGAATGCAGACCCTTGTCCCTGAATGATACGACAAAACGGACACTCCGGGTGAATCTTCCACGACTCTGGAACTTCTCTGTTTTCGTGCGCTTTGATTATGAAAGAAGTCATGGTACAGTATGGGACGAGGTGCAGTGCCGAGGAGAGTACGCAAGCTGTTTGCCGGGGTCGAGGACACGAGGCGGAATTGCACGACATTCATGATTCAAGCGCCCACGGTTTACCACGCGATCAATACTGTAGGGATCAGTGATTGCTTCGCGGACAATCATTGGCTCGTCATTACTTCCATGTTTCCGGCGCGACCTGGACAAGCAACAACTAGGAATTCCTTACTCACCAGCCTCGGTGTCTGGCACCACGGAGTTCGGTATATATAAACTCAGCTGAGGACGACATGCCCGTCGCCACCCTTCCTCACGGACAACCACCATGGCGAGCTGCGACCAGTGTACCCAGGGCTACATCCTCCCCGGCGAACCGACCGGCGAGCTCGTCGACGGCGCGTACTTTCGTGCCGCCCCCGAAGACGCGACCACAACGGGGCCCAAGCGCGCTGTCGTTCTACTGACGGACGTCTTTGGTCTGCCGTTGAAGAACAACAAGATCAATGCGGACGAGCTGGCCAAGCGGGTGGGATGCGACGTCTGGGTTCCGGATTTCTTCAACGGTGCGCACCATGCATGGTTCCGCAGTTGCTAGACACCTAAACCTGAAAGACCTCCAGGGAGCCCACCCGTAACCGCGGAAGAGCTCGAGCCTTTTCTGACTGACAGACCAGGAGAGACGTTGTCGTGGGGTGCGAGGTTCCGGATTCTGGGCCTGGTCATCACCAGAATCTTCCGTTTCTACCAAGTCCGCGATTCAGTCATCGATCCGCGTGTCGTGGAAGTGCGTACTCACCGGTGCCAATATAAACTGGCTTAACCCGCGCTCCTCTGTAGTTCGTGACAAAGCTGCGGAAGGAGAAGGGTTACGAGAAGATAGGAGCCGTAGGGTACGTCCGTGCGCACCACTATCACCCGTACTTTTGTTTATACCAGCATAGATACTGCTTTGGTGGCTCTGTTGCCATTCGTCTCGGTTCTGCAGACTTGTTTGATACGCTGGTCATTGTCCACCCTGGCAGATGCAATATCGAACAGATCAAGAAAATCAACAAGCCTACCGCGTGGGCTTGCGCCGAAGGTACGCCCTGAATTTGCCTCTTCAGCCAACCGGAATCTGAACAGCTGCCTCCCAGAGGACATGTCGTTCAAAAAGCCTTTGAGGGACGAAGCGGAGGCCGTGTATGCTGGGCGGAAAGACAAGCCTGAGTTCATCGAGTACGAGTTCAAGGATTACAAAGGTACGTTATACACCCCTTTGTGTAGGTGCAGCTGCTAAACCGTGAACAGGCACTTGCCATGGCTTTGCGGCACGTCCGAATCTCGCAATACCCGAGGTCGTTGAAGGATACAACGGCGCGTTGGAGCAAACTGCGGAGTGGTTCAAGAAGACGCTGTAGTCTGCGAGTGGATTTCTCGGAATTATCTGTCCCGCCGATGAGTTCGAGATACTTTTTATGCGTCTATTTTATCATATTTTTGATGACTACTTCGGTTCTGCGCTGAATATACCCGTTTGTGAATAGGTGTAATGTCCGACAATGTTGACGGTTGCATATCGAATCGCATGATGTGCAGTTTGGTGCATGCTGGAGTGTGTACCGCAAGTTTGGACAGGCTCTGCTCTGTGCCTTGCGATCGATTATCCAACAAACTGACACAAACATGACCTGATGATAAACCTAGTTACCAAATGCACGACAGCCACTTACCGCAACCTCGGTCCACAGATACAGAGCTAGACCGGACCAGCTGTGAGTTCATAGACGTCTTCTCTCCGCGTTACGCCTCTGAATGCTTCACCTGGCAGGGTTGAAGCTCTACATCAATTTGTCTATGATGCCTCGCCGCTGATGGCTTAATACAGAAGGTTTGAACGCAATGCCTGATGCAACTCAACATTCGCCTCCTTGGACGGAGAACTGACGTTGTCGTTCGAACTTTTCGGTTCTGGGTATACACCGGGAATATGCATGTTGCGTGTGGCGCACACAGGATACGTTATTGACCGGTGCGCCAGATAGGTCATAGTCCTGTGAGCCTCAAAATTGGTACAGCGCTGACATCATATATATATCAGATGCTGCCGCCTCGTGAAGCCCTGTGCTTTGAAATACTCAAAGCATGGCCACTTTTCGCTCAAGGCACCATCTCCTCGGCACCGTGGAGAGCGCTGTTTCCAGAGTGTGCTTCAATTTTTAAGCAGGTAAACACAGGCAGGTACATTCTTCCGTTTGTTCGTCCGATCTTCTTTATCGTTGATTGATTGTTGCTGTGTAGATATACTTCGCGAACTGCTACGGCTGGGTGCGGCTGGGTGTGACAAAATGAAGATCTTGATTGCTCAACTGAATATAATGCGAGTCTTGTGAGTCTTGCCATCGTGATGTGTTCTCCGCAGGCTGAAGGCCGAAACTGAGACCACAGGCTCGTACAGAGTTCACTGTACTGGGCGCGTGCGAGCGGCGATTTGGCCTGTGCATCCTTGACTGTACGTCGCAGCTTTGCACTCTTGTCGAAGGTCGCACAGAACGCAAGCTCTGACAAGAATTCAGTGTACCGAAGACTGCCAGAGAGACCGTTTACGGATTGCGGGTTGTAGCCGTCATAGGCAGATACTGGACGAGTACTGGACCTTCGCCGTCTGACAAGCATCTCTCCGCGACATGGAAGGTTTCGCTTCTTACGATGCCAGCCCCGAATGTCGGACTTTGGGTGACCGCAGGCACCCAGTGAGACCTTCTGCAAACCGTCAGGAGGTCAGTCATATGGAGCTTGCCCGCAGTGTCGGGATTCTTCCGTGATACCATTACAGCGACTCGGATGCGGCGGCTGAGGCGATTCACCACTCGCATAAGTAGCCTTGGTGTGCAAACAGCCCGTTGTTCTCTGTATCTCGTTGACGCAACTCACAAAGAACCCTTTTCATATAGCTCATCCTCTTACGTCGTCGTCGAACCTGAAGAATGCCCTCGACGGGTGGAGAACATGCACAAATCCTGTATGCATTGGATAAGCCTCACACTCTCCGTCCTCTGACTGCACCGGTAGCCACGGCCCCAGTCTTCTGGGAATATTCCTGAATGTCGGGTATGTCTGCTGACCACTCGCTCTTCCAAGCTTTGACTTACAAAATACATAGGCTCTATGGCGTCATGGTCACCCAAGCACACTCCTACTATGTCATGTTTCGCAAGTGCGTCTAGCTCATGGAAGACCATGTTCATCCCCATCCCTAACTATATAGTCCTCTGGTATTTGTAGGGACCCGCTCTGGATGAAAATATATGTAGGTGACATTTCGATTCTAGTGCATGGCCTAATTCCTCATCTTACCGTCCAGATCGCAGTTCTGCTTCTTGCGGACACGTTGAATACGTCTTTCAACATCGCTTGGATATACAACATCCTCATCAATCAGTTTGGTGAGTGTGGTGCCCCACCGTTCATGTCGCATGACTGGCCTGACTTCTGGCTACGTTGAACAGGCAACATCACCGTTCTGACGACAGCCGACTGGCGTAAGTTCATGGCATTTTTCTATGACACTGACCGTTGTTGACTTGTCTCTGCCCTGATCTACAGTATTCTCTTCTGGTCAGGAAGCCTTTTCATTTGACAGCGGTTTACTGTATTGATGCAAGCGATACGGCATACAGAGATGGCCATGCTCGTAGGTAGACTTCATCTTCAGATATTGAATGCATACTGACATAATCTCTTTGGGCGCGTAGGGGTTGTATCAATGATGGTTCAGCTCTTCTACGCCTGGCGCATACTTGTATTGACTAAGGGTAAACGGGTGGTAGCCCTCGTTGTCTTGAGCTCCACCATGTCTGGACGTAAGATCAGCTACTCGTGGCTACTCATGTCCTTATGTTGACTTCGAATCTATAGTTTGCGCAATCGGATCCGCAATAGCTATTGGGATGAAACCGAGTTTTTCAGGGCTGCACGCGCTTGGTGTACGTCTCGACAGTTCCTTTTGTTAGCTCACGTATGCTCACCGCTTGCTGTATTCAACAGATGATTGTACTACCTTGGCTCATTTCCTGCACAATCTGCGACGTAACGATTTGCACGGCGCTCACCGCATACCTGGCAAGCCTTTCCCACAGCTCGTACTGCTTAATATCTGACCACCACACGTAGGTGAAGCATAAGACGGGTTTCGCATCGACCGACGGCGTTGTCAACAGTATTATACGATGTACGCTTTTCCAGATGCACTCTCATTGTGAATGCTCATCCTAAGCACACAAAGCTACGGTGCAAAACGGTCTTTTGACCGCTTCATTCACCACCGCACATATCATCTCGTTCCTGGTCACGGTACGCCCTTGGGTTTGACCACATGAGCGACGTCCGGCTGACCGCCACGAAGACCAAGGGCGTCCACATGGTATTCAATTACGGGGTCGTAAAGTTGTACGTCCACAATTCTCTGTGAAGCCATTCGTGCTAGAGGCTCAGTACGCCATAGGTACACAAATTCTGTTCTTTCCAGCCTGAACGCTCGCCGTGAATGGACAGACTCGACTACCAGTTCAAATGTCAAAGAATGGCCGAGTGTACGTGGCTTGCGTCTTGCCCATACTCATCTGCTCACGATCGTTACGCTGAACAGGATACCTCAGGTTTCACCAGTCCTGGGCGCTCCCTGCGTCCACAGGTATGCCTTCTACTTGTTCGTGAAGTATCTGGTTACTCATGGGCCATGTCCCGCTGTTGCAATAGGTAAATATCAACGTCGAAACCCACGAAATGGTCGACATCTGCCCCTTAGCAAATGGCAAGGATAGCGTGTGGCCAGGACTGGGTAGCGCGGAATCTATGAAGAAGCCTAAGATTAACGATCGTCCCATCACCGTGGCTGTCTGAAAGTCCTTGAAATTACTGTGGAACGGCAAGATTACTGGAGCCTATGACGACACCTTGGTCTGCGAAGGAGGTTTAGCGAATTATGGCAATGGCAATCCTCAACCCTTTCACATAGTTACGAGTAAGACACATGTTGTAGCGAATGGTTCTCCGGAATAGTACATATGTTGTAACTTTTGCCTAGAAATGTGATTGCAGCAGCTCGGAAATCAGGATGTGCCTTGGCCAGCCATTTCAATGATTTCATACAGCAATCCGTTCAATCGTGGCAGAGTTGGTGGGAGCAGCCCGCCCGCGCCCTCTCGAACCTCAACGTTCTCTGTGTACATAGCGAAGACGTCACGTCACCTCTGAGGTCAACAGACAAGGTAAGGATGGGCTAAGCTGTCAGCATAGGATGCTCTCGGCGTTTTTGACTGCGATGAGATGCAGTGTGCTGGGAGCTTTGTCAGGCCGTCTCCAATACATAACTCCGCCGGTGCATTTATATCTGGCCGTCAACAAAACTATGCCCGTCAGGACAGCAACGAGCATTTGCAACTCCAGTGAGCCGTGTAGAGTCCCGAGATTTTGCCATGCTGGTGAAAAGTGTGTTGATGAACTGCGCGGTCTCTGCGCTCATATTATTGTTGAGTCAGATAGACGCCGTAAGCGCTCTACTCACATCTTCTCTATTGTTCTACCAGGATCCACCATGACGATGCCTATTGTCTATTATCCTGGTATCTATTTGTGTCTGTTTGTAGTACAGCCACCCTGTATTGTATATAAGGCAGCCCTCTGCACCATACTCGAATAAGACTCTTACAACTCTCAACCCACTTATGTGTATCCAAACCAGCCTATCAGGTGAGTAACCAACTTAGCTTCCTCTAGGCCTCGGTAGGAGTGTACGCCGCTGTATGCGCTGCACTTCTACAGGTTATGAGCCCCGATGACGCGGTTGATTGCGCCGTCACTGGCAGCAACAACCAGCTCATTGGTAAACTCGCCTACCTGTTTGCTGCCATCGAAGCGCTGACGGTTGCGCTACATAGCGCACCGTCTACGCCAGGCAAGCTGAGCAGGCATGAAAGTGCCCTTTGGGGCCCCTCCTGGCTAGAAAGCCAGGTCAGTACGTCGTACTGACTGCTCTGTCTTTACAGAACTCTACAATGTCTTCCTCACTCGAGAAGCTTGTCCCCGTCCTCAACGGAACCAACTGGAAGCACTGGAACGACACCTTGAAGTCGTTCCTGGGCACTCAGGGCATCTCTCGTCAGCTTTTAACGACCCAGCCGACGGTGCCGACCTTAGTTCGCACCGTCCCGGCAGCTCCTGCTCGCGCCCGCAGTTGCAGCTGTGGGCACCCCAGCCATCCCTGCGCTTCCCGCCTCTGGCGAAGTGCCCGGCAATGAGCATGAGCACTCCAGGGCCGTCGACAAGCTCGACGACTGGATCAACGACGACCTCCGGTTGTGGGCTTCATTCGCCTCCGCCTGACTTACCAGATCGGACAGTCGGTGAAGAATGAAACGACAGCCAAGGCCCTGTACGAGTCCTTGCAGACCACCTACACCCAGAACACTCTGGAGTACGGCCTACACTGACTTCGGGGGACTCCCTGGAGACTCGCATCTCTGATGACCAGTCCCCAGCACCCACGATCGCTAAGATCCAATCCCACATCGACCGCCTTCATACGGCCTATGTGGAAGTAGACAGTACCTACACCTGATGCTCCTCATCTCGAAGACACCAGCGACGGTAAGCACGTCACCACCGTCACCACTCTAAATCAAAAGATGGTAGACACCTCCCTGACCCCCCTACCTGCTGGAAGTCCCGATCCCAAGCAGTACGGGCAGCAGCTCATTGCTGCATGGGAGCAGCGGAAGCTTTCCGGGTGGACAGCGCAAGCAGACTGAGTCTGCCAAGCGCTGTCACCGCCGTCAATAAGGGAAGGATCCCTTAGTTCAAACAGCAGCAGCGCCTGCAGGCGCAGCAGCAGCAGCAGCAGGACAGTGCTGGCAACGGCAGGAAAGAAGACCCAGCGCGGCGCGCGGGGCAAGGGCGGGCAAGGCCCAGGATGCTGACCACGGTCACTCCACATCGCCGCCGGTCATCCCCGATGGTGAACGACTTCGCCCGATATGCCGCTCCCCGTCAGAACCGAAGAGCCTCATCGAAGGAGAACGTGAGCTCTAGCTCGCCAACGGTAACCACTTGCCCGCAAAGGCATTAGCCCTTGCTGAAGCTTGGAGTCGTCGGGTCCCAGGAGCGCATCCAGACCCTCGAGGAAGTCGTCGACGCCAATGAGCACAACGCTTCATCGTGCGGACGCCATGCGGGACATTGAGCACCGCAACCTGCGAACACCGTTCATGAGTTAGAATTCCAGCAGGAGTTCACTCTCGACGATCTCCCCAAGCTAACTAAATTGTTAGCAATCCTCGATGAGGACGACGAGTCCCAGACTCTGCATAAGGCCCAGCTTCGCGAGGTCGCAGAGCTCCGCAAGCTTGCCCAAGCAGTGGATCGCCGGACAAGAACGCCGCCTGAACAAGGGCTCTACCCCGATCAGAGCGTCGCGGACACGCGGTGGGAACGACACCAGCTTGTCAAGCTGGCTACCGCCCAGGAAAGCGAGTTCGCCGCCACCGCCGAAGATGAGGCCGCAGAGAGGGCTCGTTGTGCCAAGCAGGCCGACCTCGACTACGCTGAGCGCATGCTCGATGCTCGCATCGCCGAGCTCAACGCCTGCATCGACTCGAACAACGTCGCTCTCAAACGAAAGTTTGCTGAGCCGGAGTTCACCGAGGGCAGCTCCTCTCGCCCCGCCTGGGCGCAGCTCGCGCGAATCCGCCGATCATCTGGTCCGACGAGGTCGACATGCAAATGCTTCGACAGGGAGGACAGCTTCGACGCCGCAACCACCCTAACATCGAGGGACGCCGTGTCCCTCGGAAACGAGGGATAATGACAGCGACATTGACGACCAAGTTCGCCGGATGCCTGATGGACGATCGAGAGATCCACCAGGACATCATCGACAGCGTACTTTGAGTACGTCCCCTCTAACTCTGCACTCGTACACTACACTAACCGAAACCTTGCAGCTGATTGCTGCGAATGTCTCAGTGGGCTGGACTAAGCAGTAGATACCACATGTATGCTACTGTATTGAATGGAGCCGGTTTCCTTCAACTTCGACCGATGTGTGCACAATAAGTTATTTAACGTGTGTCAGAGCTGCAAAGGTAAAAACCTTGCAAAATCAAGTGATTGGCTGCTCGACTCTGGAGTGTCATTTCACTTTACTGGTCAAAGAAGTTTATTGCGCAACCTGCGCGACATTGACCCAATTGTCGTTCAAACGGCTAATGGGCATGTATTATCTCTGAGGAAGGTGATTCCATCATCAACTACCGTCCTAGCGCGACGAGCAGAACAATTAAAGTCTTACTGAAAAATGTTCGACTCATGCCTTCGCAGAAAGACATGAATCTTATCTCGCTTGGTCAGCTGCTACGACAGAACCGGGTTAATCGAGGGTGACGCAACTACACAAAAATCCTGGACGGTAACAACCGCAGGAATTATTACAATTCGTGCTGCTTTATCCAAACACAACAGTGTACTATTTAGACACTGACCGAGAGGCATTGCGCTAGTCTCGCACGAAATAATGCATAGACGTTTTGAACATCTCTCTGAGCGAATCCTACGTCGGACTTCCGTCAGCAACGATGGAATGCCCTGAGTTCAACTATAACAAGTCGAACTCACCCTGCTCTGGCTGCGCACAAGGAAAAATGCATAATTGCTCATTCCCGCCAACGCCTCGACGAGCATCGCGACCCTTTGAGCTCATTCACAGTGACTTGAAGGAATTCGGTCGATTCATATCACCGATACAAGTATATCATCACCTTTATCGATGATTATACGTCGCATGGATTATTTGCCTCAGGCTAAAATCTGTCGCCATCCAAGCAACAAAGAACTTTCTGCAATGGTTCAAAACCAGCATAAAGCTAATGTCGAGCTGGATGTCGGATGCAGGAGGAGAATACAAGTCAACCGCATTCATTCAAATGCTAAAGGACGCAGGGATTAAAATCCTAACTAGCGTTCCATATACCCACAGCAGAATGGACGCGCTGAGCGGTTGTCGAACACCTGGATGGCCGAGCTATGCGCTTGCCAGCTTGCATCCTCCGTCGTGGTGGGAATTTGCGGTTATGCACACTACAGTGCTTTACAACCACACCCCTGTTTCACGATTAAAATGGCTTACGCC
>JAKOGH010000252.1:0-14669 GCA_024811115.1 Terana coerulea
CTCCACAATTGTAGCATAGGCCCTTCTTCCTGGCCTCTTGCCTTTCCTCTTTAGTTCTAATCGCATCTACGTCCATCGCATTCTCGTCCCTATCTTCGGATTTGTGCGATCGGTGACGCTTGTCACCTTCGTCACCATCGTCTTGATGAATTTAATCACCGATTCGTGAGGCTGGTAGCGTGGTGGGTTTCGCCCACCGAACTGAGGCGGATTTGGTTCTTCATATCGATGGGATGCATTTCTTAAAGCTCCTGATGAGCTGAGCGTCGGTGTCGCTGCCTTTGAGCTGTAACGTGAGGTGCCTGAATTTGATCACTATTTTCCTGACAGTGTCCTTCTTGTCTCGTTCAGATCTGTTTTTAAAGCGTTCAATTTTCCTTAAAGCGTTCGAGATATCATCGCGTTGGACGAAGATTTTGTCGAAATCGTCCCAGAATTCGGCGAGAGTGCTGGGATATCCTTTATCTCCGATATTCGTCGAGTTTCAGATCTGCCCAGGATTTGGCTGATCCTTTCATCATATAGAAAAGGGCGAAGATGATTCTTTCTTTTGCGAGGGCGAAATCGGTGGGGTATGCTTCAAAATAGAGGTGGCAACCTCTTTTGAATTCGACGCGTTTTTCTGAGCCGTCAAACTCGTCTGAGGTCCTCAATTTAGTTGCTTTCGAGGATTTCTTCGTGGTTGCTCCTGTTGAGGTTGAATTTGCCGTCATCGCAGCCTTGATTTTCTGTATCCCTTGATTTACATCCTTAAACTTCTGAGCCATCCTTGTTTCCATTGTCTGTGCTATTCCTGTTTCTTCACCACTTCCGTTCGATATTTCCTGGCTTTCTGCTTGGTGGAATCCCGAGTTAGAGTGTAGAATTCGATTTGTTTGTCTAGGCACTTGAGGAAATGTTCGAATGTTACTTCAACTTGGTTGATGAAGACAGTGAAGGGTTCGTCGGTTTGGTTGACGATAAAATTGGGGTTGACAGGATCCAGGTGATTGGAATCGGATGTGGAGGATGAGATGGTTCGTGGGGTCTGGTGTTGGCCTCTGGTACAGTTCGTAACCTTCGGTAGGTTGGATCGTCTTCTTGTCTGGTGTGTTTCGGTTCTTGCAGGGATTTTTGTCGCAGAATCGTGAGGTTCCTGTGTCGGTTGCGAAGTTAACGTCTGTTCCTGATTTCCAGTGAAATCAGTGTGTACGGAGAGTACACACGGTTCCATTGGCGTCTGCCGTGATGGTTCGGTGAGTCCTGTCCTTGTTACAGGACCAGGGTTGGAGTTTCGGGATAACTAGTTAAAATAGTCGGCCATTTGGTGGGTTCTGGGTGACTTGGACTCAAAAGAGTCGGTCGGTTCGAAACTGCGATCTAATGTTAAGACCAAAGGTCCTTGTGCAATGAGCTGGACGCTCAATGCGACTCGAGGGCTATTACAGAGGTTTCCCTCTAGCACGCAGAGACTGACCAGAGATATCAATGTTAATAAACAAGGAGATCGCAGTTAAGGCTATGAGGCCTTGACTGGTCGATCTTTATACTACTGTACAAGATGGTGGCGTGGGAGAGCATACTACGTATCCATACTAGTGTTGAGACTAGTAAATGAGGCGGGCAGGGTACGCTGCGCTGGCTGAGTCATAGGGCACAGGGCGAGGTGAGTCATGAGTCGCGAACTGAGCCAATATTGCTAATCGTTCGAATAAAAGAAATAATTCTGTCCGTAACAATCACGCGCGCAGAGAAGCTCATGGCATGCCGCGGGGCGAACTACTCCTAGCGCAAGCACTTGCCGTTTGCGAGCAAGCACCGCTCTGCCGGGCGGCGGATGGTGCTGATGCCGTACAGCGCGGACTTCGCGCCGCGCGCGATGCAGCTCATGTATCGACCGGAGGGTGCGTGCGCATGTAGCCAGCTCGAGCGAACATCGTGGGCTGATGAAGGGCAACCAAGGTGTGAAGAGTAATCAAGAGCGGCAGCGCCGCCAGGCTTTGAAGCTGTTGCTCGACTTTGTGGACCGGCCCGGGAGTGGAACAACTACCAAAGAGCTACTCGTCGGGCATCGCGTTCGGGATGAAGCGTCGAGACAGCGCACGCACGCAAGGATTTGATGATTGGGAACACAGAGACATTGGGCAGCGTGCGTCCTTGGGCTTCTTCTCTTCGCGTGCTTCGCGGGGTACAAACTGATGTTGACGGGAGCAGCTCGAGCCGGGTCGGTGGTTCGTCGAGTGCGCCGATCTTTCTTTATTATTTCCCCCTCTTAGCTAAGCAATCCGTTTAGCAGATTCGTCCAGTTCCTGGACTACCTCCCTGACTTTCTCGTGCCGGGTGCCGTCGCGTGCGCACATCACCGTCGAACTCAATGTAGGTGCTCTTTCTCCCATTTCCCTCGCGCCCCGTTTCTTTCTTACTTAGCTTCGCTTCATCCTCGCAGCTGTTCCGGCAAATGGGCGGAAGAAGCCAAAACACCCGTGCCCGGCGCGCTGCAGGCCGAGAGCCTGATTGCACAGCTCTGGCGGACGCGGGACACCGCCCAGGATCGACGACGCGACGATCGCCCGCGTCGTCCTCCTCTCTTCGTATCTCATGCTACTGCTGACACGCTCCCTCTGTGTCGTGCTTGCCCCTGTGCGCCCTTGAAGCGTAATCGATTGCAAATGTCCGAATATTTGATGCGGCGGATTGGGGGCAGCGTCGGCGAGGCGCGGACGAACACGACGCAGTGCGCGCTCGCCTGCTTCCTCTACGCGCGCGCACTCTTCCCGGCACGTGCGCCGGCCGCGAGCCGAGCTCAACGCCGTCGGTCGGGCCCAACCGCTTGCCGTTACGGACTTCGTCGCACTGCCGGCGTGTTCCCTGTCATGAAGGAGGTGCTGCGGTGGTTGCCCGTGACACCGCTTCGTGGTCAAGGAGGATGATGTGTTTGAGAGATACACAATGCGTGCCTGTGCCATTGAGGTTTGGTGTGGTTTGTGCTGATGGAGGTAGCGGGGCAGATACGCAGGGCGAGCTCATTGTGCCCTCAATCTGGAACATGCACCACTCGCCCGACCTCTTCACAGACCCCGACACGTTTGACCCCGCCCCTTCGCCCGGCCGACGCAGATGGGCACCTACCTGCCGATATGTCGCTCTCGGCGGCATCTAGACCAGTGCGCCCTCCCTATGTTCATCAACGAGGCTGGGAAGGATCACGAGAGCTGACGTCTGTGTGTGCGTGCTAGATTCAGCCGGCATATCTGCCCCAGGCGTCACTTCACGGTGGACAGCGTCTGGCTCGCCGTCGCCTGCCTCCTCTGGGCATTCGACGTTCGCGGGCAACGGCACGCAGCCAGTGCCGCGCCGACGCCCGTGTGCCCAACACGTTCGTGTTCATCCAGTGGCGCTGACGCTGTCAGCGTGTAGTCTCTCTCTTTCATATTTCCCCCTCCCTCCAGTTTTTTGTTCTTAGCGGCGGGCACTTACAATGTGGTTTGGATTGTGTATGTAGGGAGCCGACGAACTTGCCGCTGGTCGTGACGGTGCGCTCGGAGGCGCCGGATCGCATGCGTCGCGAAGCGTGGGCGGCCATGCAGGAGGATGCGGGGTTGTAGAAGCTAAGCAGCGAGAAGGAAAAAAAGCAGGCGAGGACACCGCGGGTGTGCATCGAGTGAGGAGGCGTGCCGTGGTTGTCTTGTAATTTATTCTCCCTGCGTTTATTTATTCGTGTGGTAAAAACTCATGGTAGACATGTCGATGACGGCGAGACAAGTGCCAACGACTGCAGCCGGGGTACTTTGGCAAGTGATGAAGCCCTGCGAAGTGGGTGTGTGGGTGGAGGACAGGTCACGGCGGTGGCTTGAGGAGCGAGACTGGTAGGAAGGAGTTCAAGCCAGTCCACTCGGACAGAGAGAAAGCTTGAGTGGATCGTATTCCGCAGGTTACACCATGCCGGTGGCTAACGGAAATAACGAATCAGTTTGGGATCACAACGTGCAGTGAGTGGATGAAACAACAAACATGTTCTCTCTCAAAGAAAAGGCAGAAAGGTGCCCGAAATGAGATTCTAAGAAAACAGAGTTGATGGCAAGATGCGGTCGACCTCAACAACTGTCGTCTCTGAATCTCCCGCAGGCACGTAGTGTCCATAATACCCTGTCCAGGCACGACTGCGCCCACATCCGCATTCACCTAATGTAACGATGATCCCGGTCTGTAAGATCATTCACCGAGATAAATATTTCTCATTTAACGTCGGCATCTGCTACAAAGACAAGACACTGCACGTAACATTGCGCACCAGGAGTGACACACACAAAATGGCTTCACGTGCCTCAGTGTGGCATATGAGATTTCCAGCTGAACTGACGACTTGATAGCGGTACAACGGCATGTTGTTGGAAGCATAAGCATACTGGCCGGTACGGCATGGGAGGGTAAAAATGTGAGAGGTACGACCTCGCCGGTGCTGCAAAACAGAATGCTGCCAAATAAAGTCCTGCAGACGACAATGTTCGCATGTGAGCCGGCCGGAGGGTTGAGGTTTTGCCGCTAGAAGTAAAGTATGCGCTCGAAAGCCAGGAATGCGTTGCGAGCTGGGCAGTGGGGCTGTGCTTGCAGAACGATGGCGCACTGAACAGACACGGATGACAACACATTGGCCTGCAGGGACATTCAGGCACATTCGATTCCCAAAAACTTTTGTCGGCATTGTTGTGATAGTACAATTAATCGTGAGGCATACCTCTCTTACCCATGGCAATGTCATCTTTAGACCCTTTTGACCCTCCAACCCGCGTTCCATCTTCCAGTAAATCCTTGCTCCTCCCTCAACCCTCTGGTGACCAAAAGCGCTTTTCGTGATGCTGATGACCGGCTGCAGTGAGGAGTACGACGTGCAATTAATTTGAGCTTCTGACCAAGACCCTGGCATGGCGAGTAAGCAGTCGTTGGAATAGAGACGCTCCAGCGTGCAGCAACGTGACCAGTGACACCGCCGGATAGGCCAGTGCAGCCACCACGCCTGCATACAACATCCACGTGGAGTTATCCACAGCTTTCGTGTGCATGATTTGCGGGCGAGTCAAAGATACCAGTTGGCTCTGCGTAGCGGGTGTGATTATATGAGGTATCTATACGTCCATGGTCAACTTCACGACATACCAGCAGACACAGATGATCAACGCACCTAGAGCATCAGCAAAACGTACAAGCGCTGATGACTGATGAGCGCTGACGAGCACTGAGAGCACTGACGAATGGTTTGGAACCGAAGTTTGAGCCCTGCTGAAGCCAGACTTTTACTAGATTTTGTATTTTCTTAGTTTCTTATGTTTCATAAACTATGCTGGATGTGAATGATGATGGTTTACTCACCGAAGCTTTGCTGCAAGAGTCGGATGCAAGAGGGGTCAAAAACGTCTGAGAGCGCTTCAAAACAACTACTGAGACTGGCAGGCGCTGACAGCACTGAAGGGACTGAAGCGTGCTGAGATGGCTTCATCAGTACCTGTCAGTACCGCTCAGCGCCAATGCAACTTTGCTGATGAGACGGTTGCAGTCTTTCTCCTTATTTCTTGTACGATCCGATCGAAGTCCCATCCGGTCCACATATCATGGGCATGGTGGTATTGGAACGCGCAGCCGGTGCTGCTGTCTGCCAAGCATTACCACAATTTCCGGCAGCTCGAGTGTGGTGAGTGGGGAGTAGCACGACGTCCCTTGTAAATACGTTCAATGGGCTCAAATGGTAGCCATTAGGGCGACCGTTGAAAACAGAATGGGAGAGGTATCAAAATAAGGTCTTGGGGACAACGCGGGCACTGCGCATAACGTCGAGGACGGTAAGAGTGATGGTGTGCAGCACCCGAGAGGGTGCAAACGCGTAAGGAATAGGTACAAGTATGTGAGTGACTTATATACGCTACGAGTAGTGTCCGGGGGCAGTAAGCATAGTGACAGTACCTTAATAACACTAAAGTACCAAAATCTGACACTCTCCTTCAAGCCCCTGCAGTGAGAAGACGAGCTGTAGAGGCTTGCAGTGAAAGAACAGGAGAGCAAGGGTAAAGGGAGATATAAAAGAATGAATGTGGATATGGGGTTCAATGGATATGTGCGAAGTAAGACTTGGGGACATGGGGCGAGACGAAGGTGACAAATGGGGGTAAGCAAAAAAACTCAATCCAAACTGAGAACGTCACAAGGGCAAAAGACCGAACACGCATCCAAACACATCGGATGGCGCACTAAACCGCGCAAGTACTCCGACTCTAGTGCATGCATCAAGCCAACACTTGGCAATGCTGGTTACCTAATCTAGGGGACGGTGGCATGCATGCCGTGCACAACAGTGCTCGCCTCGCAAGGGAGCCTGTTTGCATTTGCACCTTGATACAACCAGGAGTATCAGCGTTGCGCAGTGGCTAACTGAGTTATCACAGTGAGCTGTAACTGGGGCAAACTAAGTTATCACTCAGTTAACGAGTTAAGCGTTAACTCAACTTTGTGGTTTCCTGGGTCCTACCCACATATCACGTGTCATGCCATGTGCATTCTAGCACGCAAGGCGACAGCGCCTGCAGGACAGCGACCTGCATCGACGTAGCTTGTCTCGCACATCAGACTACACCAGTCTGCACCTAAGTCTTGAGGTAGTTGCATGTATTTTTACTAATAAACTGCTGCAATTAATATGCTTTGTCCCCCAGCACTTCTGCGTTGGATATCCTACTGTGCCCGGTTTTGCCTTTATGGCTGGCAAAGCCTGGTGGCGAGACCTCTTCGTCGACCACCCCAGGCGGAAGACTCACAAGCGCAATGCCTACGCCAACCCAAATGCCAAGAATCCAGACAAGTTCAAGGCAATCTGCCAGCGGTGTTACACTGCAGCTTTGGAGAGGGAGAAGCAACGAGATGTAGCTGATCAGGCTTTGCAGCTCAGGGCAGTGCTTGTCAACAATAACTAGTACAACTGTACCAGGTGCAACACTCTCAACTGGGGACGGAAATAGTAGTGCAGTCTCCGAGTAACTAGCTGGGGAACAGACCAGCTCGAGACTGGCTTTCTCTGTTGCAGACGGTAGCTACTTATACATGTGTAGTCCTAAACTGTACAGTACCACCTGGTATCCTCGTGTATGTACTAGAGCGGTCTAGAACAGTAGAGAAACATACAAAAACTACGAGTATCAATAAGAGAATAATAGATAGGGGCAGAAGACAATGGAAATGAAAAGAATACCCTGGAAACGCCCAGAAGTTCATGACATAACCCTCTTTCTAAAGATCACGTCTGCGTGATCTATAGAACTCAGCATCTCGATCTATACAACCTATTTCCCAATTGTATAACCTTGAACCGATATGTCCGATAAACTGATTGATGTTGGATCGGAACACGGCAGGGGGATTCAAATAGTCAAAGGGTAAGGGGGCGCCTGGTACGTGCTTGTAGGGCGTCAATGAGATCCTAGCAGTGGGTGAGGTTGGATCGAGGTTCCCATGTGTACTTACGTGAACCGGTTTCATGCTTCCATAGAACTTTGTATTTGAGAATTCCTTTATCCAGCTTAGCATCTAGGATCTCTTCAACCTCGTGTTTTTCTCGTCCATCGATTCGATCGGGTACTTCGGGTTCACGTGCCTAGGACTCAAAGGAAGGTTCTTTGGAAGGATGAGAGCCACATCTCATTGACCATGGGATAGATCTTTCTCCATGCTTTGGGAAGTTCAAGCTTGTAAGCGGAGGCACCGTGTTTTTTTTTAACTTTAAATGGGCTGTAGCGCTTGTTGTCAAGTTTCTTCATTGGTCGATCGGTAGTGATGTTGGTCTCTTCAAGCCATACAAGGTCTCCTGGCTTATATTCACGTGTTTTCCCTTCCGTCGATCATGGAAGCGCTTCATCGTCTCCTGTGCTAATCTGATAGCCGCCTCGCGTTTTCTTCTCGTACTGCTTTCATTCAATCTACAAAGTCTCTCACAGTTTCCTTCTTACTCCAGTAGGGTTTATTTCGGAGTAGAGTGGTAGCCTTTGTTGACGAAAAATGGAGTTTGTTCAGTGGAGCTGTTGACCTTGTTGTTGTACGAGAACGATGCGAGGGGTAGCCATTCGGCCCAATCAGTTTGTCAGTAGTTGATGAAAAGTCGGAGGTACTGTTCGACTTCAGCGTTGATCCGTTCAGTTTGACCATCGGTCTGCAGATGATAGGCCGTAGATGCATTGGCTTTGATTCTCAGAGACTTATAGAGTTCAGATATGTACTCGTTCTTGAACTCTGCTCTTTAATTGCTAACAATATTCCACAGGATGCCCTGATGGGCAACAACATGGTCACGCAGATTTTGCTCCATCCTGCACATTGAGCTCGATGGTGGAGGGAATGCAGATTATCTGTTTGGAGAACATACAGACAATCACAATGATGGCATCGAATCCTAGTGACAAGGGAAGTGGACTGATTTTGTTGACAAAGATGATCTCCCGCAGGGTCGAGAGGCGATTTCGTTTGGGTGGAGCAGGCCAAGTTTGGATCCGGTGTGGACTTTGGTCTTCTGGCAGTTGACACATCCTTTGACGTACTTCCTAATGTTTCTGCGAATGCGTGGCCACCAGTAGTTGCGCGTGATCAACTCGTGGGTCTTGTATTGGCCCGGGTGTCTGATGAGATACGAGTCGTAGTGATGCTTGATGATCTATTTGTGAAATTTCTAATGTACGGGGACATAGATACGATCCTTCCAGGTAACCAATCCTTCTTCATCTTCCTTCCAGTCCGTCTCCTTCTTTGCTAATGCTATCGTAACTACTTTGTCTTTATTGGCTTTGTGCTTTTTAATATCTACGAGCCATTCCGTGGCTGGTCCATCGAGCATGTGCTGATCTATACTACATAGGAATAGTTCACAAAAGTGTTCTGGCTTTAGTACTACAATGTCTGTGTTATCGTCCTTTCCATTCTCATATCCAGACTGTCGCGAAAGTCCATCTGCCTTTCTATTGGTTCGACCGGGTTTGTGCTGAAGCAAGAAATGATACTCGGCAAGTTCGGCACACCATCGAGCTTGTCGTGGATTCAGCTTCTGTGGCTTCCGGAAGTACTCCAAGTTCTTGTGATCTGTCCAGATCTCGAAGTCCTGCCGAGTGCCCATTGGGTACTGGCGCCATTCGTCAAGTGCTGACATAATAGACATGAGTTCCTTATCATAGATCTCGTAGTTGCGCTTGGTGGCTGTGAACGCTTTAGAGAGGAATGCGACAGGCTTCCATTTGCCATCCTGGTGTTGTTCCAGAGTTGCACCATAGGCGAAGTCCAAAGCGTCACATTCAATCCAGAACTTGTCCTCGTCTGTGGGCATTGCTAGGACTGGAGCGGAACAGATATGGTTCTTGAGTTCTTTGAAGGCTTCGGCTTGCTCAGGGTTCTATACAAATGTAGCGTTGCCAGTAAGGGATAACAAAGATATCCGCAGATACTTTGGTTCGCGAAGGGTCCGGCTCGCGAAGGCGGACAGCGTGAGGCTAATCAACAGACTATCAGACTGTAGCTCAGGATGTGGGAAAGTCACTATATATGTAGTTACCTAATCAACAGACTATCAGACTGTAATGTAGAGTGCGAGCGAGTAAGTACAAGAAATGTCCTTGAAAGGCAAAGGTATACGCACGCTCAGGGATGTGGGAAAGTCACTGAGCGTGCTGGATGCGAAGTGCAGGAATATAAGGAAATGAAGGTGACTCGATACTGGGCATCGTAATTAAGGGACAAGGGACCGTAACGAAGGCAAAAAGGGTAAACGGTGCCCATACTAAGAGACGGAGCTAGCAGCCTTTGTGGCGCAGCCGCGGCGAGTCTATGGGCGCTTGCACGCCAATGCGCGCACCTCGTTGTACAACTTCGACAAGGGAGGTGAGCGGTTTCGCAATTTTCCGAAGTCTTTGATGAATTGCCGGTAGAAGTTGGTAAAGCTGAAGAACGCCTGAATGTCCTGTTTGTACGTGGGCTATGGCCATTTCCTGACACCTTCTACTTTGACTGGATCCATCTGGACTTGTCCTTCGGAGATAATCATGCCAAGGTACTTGATCTCAAGCCGTTCGAATTCGCACTTCTCTGCCTTGAGGTACAACCGATGTTCCCGCATCGCGTCCAGAACTCGCTGCACAATGCAACGATGTTCTGCCAGATCCCTTGGTATAGATCATAATGTTGTTGATGTAGACCATCATGTGTCCTTCCTGGATCAGATCTCGGAAGGTGTCATTCATCATTGTCTGAACATGGCTGGCGAATTGGTGAGACCGAAGAACATGACTAGGGGTTTGAAAAGTCTGCGGTTTGTGATGAAAGCCGCTTTCTCTTTGTTGCCTTCCTTGATCCGGGATGTTATTGTAGCCCTATCTGACATCTAACTTTGTGAAGTACCTAGAGCCTTTCAGCTTGTCTACCAGTTCCTGAATCAAAAAAGTGGGTAACGATTCTTGATGGTTAAATTGTTAAGCTTGCAGTAGTCCTGTACTGATTGAAGCGAGCCATCTTTCTTCTTGACAAAGAAGAACAGAGCTGCTCAGAGTGGCTTAGAAGGGTGGATACGTCCAAATCGAAGGTTCTCTTCTAAGAAGTCATCTAGCGCTTTCTGTTCATCTAGCATGTGAGGGTATGATTTTCCTCCCATCGGCATGGCGCCTGGCGTCAGCTCAATCAGCGTGATCCCACGAGCGTCGTTCTGGCAGTGAATCGAAGTTTTCTTTAGCAAAGACGTCCTTGTACTCATAATAGTGCTCAGGGACAAGTTCCTCGAAGGGTTTCTTTGCTTTCTTAGCGTTTTCTTCCGATTGCCAGATCCATAGCCATGTTGGTTTTAGCACAGATGTGAGCACCACCTGTTGCAACGTAGCGCTGCTGGTTGAAAACAAAGATTTGTTCCCTTCCTCAAGATGAGCCTCCGGATCATTTGGGATTTCGTGTTCGTTATTCTCAATGCCAATTAGGCGTTGTACGTAATCACAAGTGGCTGGACATCTATCAAACTGGAGTGTGCGATCTTTCTAGTTGATTGATAGGTTGTGTAATTCCAACCACTCATAACCGAGGAAAATGGAAGTATTTCCAAGGTTTGTGACAGCGAATGACATTCGTTTCACATGATTCTGGATTTTGACTCTGAGATCAATGCATTCGCGATTGGACCTCCGACGTTATGACTGCCGTCGGCATTGTACACTGGGATTGGGACCGGCAGTTTGGTTGTTGCAATGCCATGTTCCTGTACAAATGTCTGATCGATTAATGATCCAGTGCATCTAGAGTCTAGCAGAGCTTTTACCAAAAGGATTCAAAGGAGTCCAATGTAGTGACTGTCACAATTTCCCTCAGCGCTAGTACACAGCGCTTAGAGTGTAACATCAAGTCACGGGACATGTTACCCAGTTGTCACAACAGCGTTACAAGATGCTGATCAGTTGGCCATGCGATGGACGCATTGGTTATCAGGGATATGCCTCATACGGACATAGGATCATGGAATCAGTTCTGGATTCATTCTAGACTATGACCTCACTATGAGGTCACTATGACATCGTGTACTGGTAGTGTACAGTAGCTAGATTAGGACATCTAGATAGTGTAGATGTTAGCATGATAGCTAGGTCAGATCCGATAAGAGAGTTAGAGCGGCCGGTATGCTCTGAAGCCTTAGTCATGGATCACCTGACTGTATCAGTCAGCACATGGTATTGGAGGTCTTAGATAGTGTCTGGGGTCCCTCTACACATGTATATAAGAAGGCTGGTCTGAGGGCTAATACCCCAGACTCAACAACATCGTTGATTTATATCTCCTCTACTCGCTTTACTCAAAGTCCCCTGCTCTCCCCAACCCCTCCAAGCATTCCTAGCAGGTGAGTATTGGAGTTTTGTGATAGTTTGTTGAGTCTTTTCCACTGCTCGTTGTTGCTGTCAAGGGCAACGAGCAGGACCTGTTGCAGTGTTGTGCGGCGTACAATTGTTATGCACAGTGTGTCGAAATGAACACTGTTGCTATTTGGGTTCTGGGGGATCTTGCCACTGTTCTGCAAAGAACTAAGGCTAGGAGCTAGTCACCGTCAGGGACTATGCTCTGTATCGTTGAGAAGCACTATGGCTTAGGCTGTGGGCTGCCATTATGGCAGCATGCTAATCTTCATGCCGATCCTCAGGGCGTAAGAGGTGCTTCGCTGCGGCTGTATAGCGTGGAGCAACGTTTTGGTGTGACTTACCTTCGGGTAGTTACGGCTATAAGCCTTCGGGTGTTGACAGCAAACCAGTTTGGGCAAGCATAGAGTTAATGTAATATTGGCTCGAAAACCTTTTGCTGCACAGCTGGAACCGTGTCAGAGACCCCCATACCGCTCTTGATTGAGTTTGTACCTCTGGACCTGGTGAGAGAAACCAGGCCGTCGTCAACACTACTGATTGTACGCATCAAGACCGCACGACCTCAACAGGTCATTCCGTCTGTTTTCACCATTTTCTGTATCGTGTCTGCTGAAATAGAGACCAATACTGATTACCGTTGTTATAGCCATGCCTAAAGTTCCCCTGCGTTCACCACCTACGTGAAGAACGAGCCTTTGGGCCTTCCCGAGCGCATCTCTCCTTGAAAGGAGATCCAAGCCAAATATGCCAACGTTTGTAAGCCCGCGCAAGGTTTACAACCCGAAGCACGAGCCACCTCGTTCGTACCCTCACTCTCCGGGAGGAGTGCAAATGGCTTCACCAGGAAGCAGTGGCCAACTCGTTGCTGAAGCGCATCGAGAGCTGCTCATGAAGCAGCGTCGAAAGGAGCTGCTCTGCCGCTCTTCGCTCGCCACGCTCGCTCGAATGACTCGCACCTCGCTGAGAGTACTAGGTCCCCAAGCCACCCCCAGCCAAGCTTGGTTTCGACAACCAAGCTGCTCAAACGCTCTAACGAGCTCCAACCGATGCTCGAAGTGACGAGAGTCCGCCTCGACCGGTCTTCGAGAAACCCCGCGAGGAGGACTCGTTGCAGGACACCGGTCACGCCCGAAAGGGTGTGGGTGCCTGAGGAGATTTGGAACAAGCTGTGGGGTTGGTACGACAAGTTCCAGAACATCTACGAGAATCTGGACTTGCTGGGAAAGAAGTGGGGTAATAAACAGTGGAGAGAGTTGGCAGGATTATTAAAACGTATTGGCAAGGTCTCGTTTACGGACCTAAACAGTAGATTTGCAGTAGTCTGTACGCAACTAGCAGCACTCGATGTAACTATCCCGAAGGCTGCTTAAATTAAAACTCTGCATTTCTGAATAACTAGCTGGCATATAACAACCAAAACCAACTTTTGTGTTCGAAGTGTTATTAAAATTGGCACCAAATATGAAGAGCAGAAATGTCTTCTTTCACCAACTTTGTCTCTGACCATACTACGGAGGTCGCACACCGGCCGTAGCAGCCCTCCTGCATGATGTCGACACCAACTCTGCTCACTTCAGCGATGCACAGTTGGCAGCAATTCTCTACATAGTGCAGAATGCTTTCTCCCAGTCTGTTCGAATCAGCACGGACTTTGCGCAGGACATGTCACCGACATGTCAGGGCACTTCAACCGTGCGCATGACACGACCTACGAAGCAACTGACGACTAGCAGCACCAGATCGAGGAGCTGGAGAACACAGCTCTCAAGCAAGCCACAAAAATTCGATCTCTGGAAAAGCTTGTAGAAGCTTACAAGTCTACCGTTGAGGCCTATAAGGCCCAAGTTGACAAAATCCCTGCAGATGGAGGTTCGGCGGTGGACGCATCCCAAAATGCTGATCCCACCTGTGGCTCGGAAAAACGGCCTCGGAGTGGTTGAACCACATCACGCTTCACTGCGGACATGCAGATTGCAACGGACAAGCAGCGCATTGTTCTCTCCCTCGGTCATCTCCGGCACTGCCGCAATATATGAAGTCCTATACGGACAAGTTGCGGAACAACCAACATTGGCACATGGAATGACTTTGTCGAGGATGCAAGGGCTTTACGGTCAGCGCGATGAAAAGCAAGGTGCCAAGGACGAACTTGACATGCTCTGGAACACAAGGATCGATCTGCTGGGGAATTCTTGTCCAATACATGGAGAAGTACAAGACTCTGGCCCGGATTGTGGAGTCACAAGACAAGCTGCACATCGATAAGACCAAAGCGGTCCTGCCTCAGGACATGCGCCAGTCGATGGTCATTTTGACAATCAGCGGTAACGAACCCAAGCAATGGAAAGGTACTCGATATGCTGTTGCAGCTGTATAAAAACTCCACCCAGATTGTTCAAGAGCTCGGTATTTGGTAACAACAACGGTAATAAGAACACGGCGAGGCAAACGAGCAGTCCAAGGGTAAAGGCAAGGGCAAAAGAAACCAACCAGGCAGAAACGTCACGAACGCAAGTTCTGCCAGATCTGCTCCGGTAAGGGTAAAAGCTCGCGTGCCAAAACCCACAACACGAATGACTGTTTCGACAACCCAAAACCAAGGCAAAGGTTTTCGTCGACTCCGTCGTCCTCCGGCAACAACTACGGCAACAAGAGTCAGAGCAGCGGTGCTTCTGGCTCTGGTGGAAACTCGAACTCGAAAGGCAAGGGCAAGCCCTCCTTCAAGAACCGACTCATGGAGTTATTAAACTCCATGGACGATGACAACGACAATGCCACCCCTAA
>JAKOGH010000253.1:0-13619 GCA_024811115.1 Terana coerulea
CATGTTAGTGTACCAACGTGGTCTTATCAATATACTCGCTTACTAATACACATGTTCGTCAAGGGTACTGGACGAGACGATAACCGATAGTCACAGTATCGACCGCCACCGCCAAGACTTGTCGCGTTGAGGGAACTGGCATGCCTGGGGTTAAGGTCAGCATCTCCTCGAACCGTCAGATCAGAGGCAAGAGCGCACCGGCGTGAGTGGGCTTGAGTCAGAACACGTGGCTGGGGTGCCGACCACAATAGCACGAGCCCGACCGGCGGGGTGCGCTCGGCACCGTCGTTTCTTCATATTAATTCACGAGCAGGATGAGATATCTGGGCATACGAGGTCAGCGCAGTCATTGGGCAACATTGTGGACGGATCGGACCTGTAATAACCTATGACGCTGATGAACGAGACCGCCGACAAGTACGAGCCAAGCGCAGGCGCACACACGTCCGAGAGTCCGGCGGTACCGTCTGCTGCGTAATCGGCACGAGCGCGGCGGAGTCATGATCGGTAGTCAAAAACTGTATCTGGGTGACCCAAACTTTAGCGGCGCGATGAGCGCACTAGTGATTATAGACGAGTACTGGCGGACTTACCATCCAATAGACCAACGATACACGTATCTCTCGCGCCGCGAACTGACGATGCTGACAAGCATTCAGTAATGCCTCTAGATTAGCACAGTGATTAGTTCCAGTTCTAGTATAGCGTCTCGCGGTGGCGGCGTACCTTCCTTATTAATGACTGTTTGACGATGCTTGGCTATCGTCGTCCACGTCTTCCATGTCTCCCAGTCGGCTTTTGCGGCCACTACAATGAATGCCAGAGACGGGTCAGTGGACTGAATGGCAGAATGAAGTAAGTGCATGCCTTCAGCGCGCACTTTTTGTGCCGAGACTGCATTTCTCGCAGTATGAGAGAATTGACGATGCTGAAGTACAGCATCATCTCCTCATCTCGAACGCTGTGGTTAGCGACAGTATACCGCTAGTGTGGTGCTAACTACTACTCGACGCACATCCGGCAATCGAGGGTCGCGATTGTGCCGTCTTGCCGTACAACCGGCAGGGGTATGGCAGGGCGCCGCCTGATCGCGCCGCACAATGACATCCTTCGCCGAATAATAGCATGACGAGTGCTGTGTTCAATGACATCGTTAGAACGGCGGCGGCAACGAATGCAAACGAGACACTTACTATGCAAATGGCTTCGAGAGCGAGGGAGGCGCAGCAGGTCAGCAATATGATAAATAATTGCGATGTTGTTCGTGCCGGCCGCCGGGACAGTTTCCAGCAGTACCAGAGAACTGACGATGCTGGGGTATTGTCGTATGCGCCCGAATCGTCCTCACTTGGGTCTCGTCCCACCTACAACTGATGCCAAAGACGAGTCAGTGATCTGGACAGAAAGCGTAGCAGGTGCATACCTTGATTTCCAGTGCGCACTTCACGTTGAACGGCGCTATCTTCCACTATGAGAGAATTGACGACGCCGGGGTGCAGTGTTGTCTAACTGCCTTCAGAGCTGGTAAACACTAGTCAGCACCAGTACAGCGCACGCTATAGGGTAAGATGCTTACCCGCTATGATCGAGGTGTGTGTGCTTCCTTTTCAACGCATTATCCGCGCTCTTGAAACACGCAGGTGGTAAGCTTCATGCACCCAGTTTATCGACCAGTACTTACCTTGAGCAAGCCTTGAATGAACGACACGGGATGGGATGTGAGCCGGCTAGTAAGACTACAAAGCATACAAGCAAAGGGCTTACCAGCGGGCCAGCCTCGAGAATGAGGAAGAGGTCGTCGTCGGGACGGCAGGGGTGCAAGTCGGTCGACGGTGGCGAAGTATGCTCTACACATCCCCGAGGATGTGCAGGTGTCTCGAGTGGAGGAGAGAGTGAGAAGGGAGTGAGGGAGGGAGGGGGAGAAAGGAAGGAGAGGATGCTGTCTCCGAGCACTCCTCCTCCCCTTCTTATACCTGTCAAACCCCGCCGAACACGGTTCCGGCGTGCTGCCGGGGTCACCCCGTCTTGTTGCCCTTGCGACCGCTCTCACGTCACGGCATGGCCTTCGAGGCCAGACGCCTCACGAACGGAGCACAAGCGGGTGCCCAGTCTGCGCATACGCGGACTGAGCTCGCGTTTCCGTTGCATTCGTCCGTTCTGATCGTCGCCTGTGTCTCGGCTGATGTACCTTGGCGCTTGTGTGGTGACGTGTCGCCGCTCGCCGAAGGCTTAGTTGCCCGACGAACCGGCTGGTGTTGCGAGGTCCAGGGCGACGACGCCGACGAGAAACGCACGAAACGGCCTAGTCCCAGAAAATCCCGCTAGTGAGCAAAGCTTCCCACATCTCACGGGCTGTGTTACGTACCTAGGTCTGGGCTCTGCTCTCGTCCTCCGTCCTCCGCCGTCGGTGCTCATTGGAGTCAGCGCATGGCGTCGTTGCCCTACAAAACAGTGAAATCGGCGAAATCTATGAAAATGAGCGCAAGTGTAGTGCATGAAAGCTAGACACATACCTGATAACTCATAGAGCGCTTCTATGTGGTCAGTGTGCCTTTGCGAGAGAGGGTAGTGGCTGGAGGTCAGTGGAAGAGCAGAGCCAGGAGAGGCGCGAAAGCGTCAGCGCAGCTGACTAAGCATCGTTGTGGCGTCGCTCTCAGACGCCGTTGCCTTTCTCTCGCCACCTCCACCTCGCCCACTCACTCGATGTTTGACAACCTGCAGTCACTGCCGCGGAGAGGCGATTTGAATTAGTATCCGCTGACTTTGACTTGCTTTATTTGCTGCAAAGGTACGGAGGTGGAAAAAGACTTGCGAGATTTTTGTGCAGCGCACTCTTAGTAAGAGGTACTACACCCAAGGCATCCGTGCGTTCGTGATAGCAGTATCTCAGCTGAAGATTACACAGTGCATAATAACTTATTCCGGGGCGCTTTGTAGACAGTGTTGCGCGGTTAGCAACTGGGTTATCACGGTAAGCAATAACGGAACGTAACTGGGTTGCAACTTAGTTAACAAGTTGCGTCTTAACTCAACTTTGTGGTTTCCGGGTCCTGATCTCGGCGCTCTCTGCTAGCCAATCAGAGACCTCAGTTAGCGGCCTGACGGTTAACCTGACCGCGGACCCCACGACTACCAGCGTCCTGCTGCGCGTTTATGCTTCAGTTGTCGATCATGTGAATAGTTACATAGTTATAGTTACAGTTAAGTTACCCCAGTTAAGGTTTTAGCTATCGGAACTAGTTCATAACTAGTTATTAACTGTCGCAACGCTGTTTGTAGATGTCAGACTACACCCTGTTTTGCAAGTCGGTGCTGGTCTCTGGATGCCTCCGAGTTCAGTCCAAGTCTCCAAGATTACATCTAGGCCTCTGACAGGATGCTGTGTATAGATTGGCGAGCTTGGCATGCAGAGTATACGGCGGTCTTGTATTGTGCCGGTTGACAAGCGCGTGGGCAATATCCGATGCCCCGCTGTTGCTAGTCTCCGTAGCTGACTATAAACGGTCGGATGACAGTCGATCCAAACCTTGTGCATAGTCTGCACCGGGTCGCGAGCGCTTTGGAGAGGTGAAGCATTTCGCCCGATTTGGAAATAGACGCGCATGGGCCTCTCTCAGCCAGCTTCAGCCAGTGCTGATTTTAGGCATGGATGAGTACAGTAAAGCACATAGCGTATTCTGTTGCTGCATATGTATCATTCCTGTGCAATAGTGTTATTATTTATACTTTACAACAACTGTGCAGTCAATACCAGTAATTTTTCTCGGGAAGCTTCAACAAAATGAGAATCAAATGACTACAAATCCAAGCAGGGTGCAGGTGGACCGACTAAGCGTCTCCGAATCATTACATATGGTACCGCGCCAACCTTCAGTGATGTTTTGAGGCCCTTGCCCAAGCATCTAAGTGGATGACCTACTCTATCACAAGGTTCAGCAGAAGAGGGCATATATTCAACCAAAAAGCGCACCAAGAATTTGCTACGCAAACTCTCCTCAGTTGCTTTCTACCCCTCCATATAGTTGAATACTCAGTCTTTTGACAGTGTTCAGCTGAGGGACAGTCATAGAAAGACTTCGAGACGCGTCGTGGTAGCGCGTTTACATTACATCAACGTGATCACATGATCGGCATCTTCCGAAATCCTTCACCGTTCACAAACCCTCGCAACTCGTACAAGACTACGCTGTTGCGCTGTCAACAACTCAGCGCTCAGCAATGATGCCGGCATCTAAGGCCGCAAAGTGTCCAAAAGTGTCTCTCCGAGTCCTTTCGCATATTGTGTATTCCTGTTGTATGAGCTGGCTCAAATGCATAGTAATAACAGATACTAAAGTAGTGTGCAATGCCAGAGGGAAGGATTGGACACAGAGGGAGTCTGACCCTCAGGCAGTCAGAACGGAGAATGCTTGGATCTGAAGTAATCTCCATTCTGATTGGCTGAGAGTTGAACTCTCACGCCAGTAAGGACCCTTGGAGACGGCACCATCAATGGCCCTTGGCTACACTGAGGCTGTGTGCATCTTAGCGTGACAGGCAAGACTTGATTGATGTCATGTCTGGATGCTTATATTTTGATTTATTTTGCATTTCTCGTAATTCCTTACAACACAGTACAAAGCACAGAAACACTCTTTACCAAGATAAACATAACTGACAGCTGCCCAGCACATTAATAGACATATTGAGAGAGGATAAGTAATAGGAGTGTAAAAGGAAATGTCCCCAAATTGGAGTAGTCATCTAAGCATTCTCAGCAACCCGAGCAATTCCCATGCTCCGGTTGCTGACACGACAATCCATCAGAACTATTTTCAAGACTTGGCTAGACGGCTGGCTGGCAATCACCCTTTACACCTCTGGTGACTCATCACAACCGGGTTGAAGCTCTCATGCTTACGTCCTTGTTCGTCCTCCGACATGGTCCTTCATTCACTCCCTCCACCAGTCAACCGTTCCCTCCTATGAGGCAGCCAGTTATCTAGGATATACACAAGAATCCAAGACATGCACGCCATGCCATAGACTAACCCACGTCCTTTCACTTTCCGCACAACTACAGAAAAGCACAGTGAAGACACATGCACCCACATCTTCCACCATTCACCTCTCGACTGCCGTGCTGTCATCCTGCCACCAGAGAACCGCGGCGCGCGCATGTAGGATGACCACTGGCCACGGAACGCGCTGAGGGCAAGGTGTACGTGAGACGAAGTTGTCAGGGCCGCATGAGGAGCGGAGGGCGAGGACGAGATGGTGCATATGGCCCAGGTGCGCCCGCTGCATGTGTTCGCAACGCTCGAATGCTGACATTGTGCAGGCGCCTAGAGAAGTCTTTTTCGATCCAAAACGACGCACCCCGTTCGGGGAGTTTGTCGATCCGCCACCGGGATGCAGCCTGCGCCGCCTGCGTCGCGTCGACGCAGGCCCTCCTGAGTCCTCGCCCTGGTGTCCGGCGCCCTCGAGATGAGTTGAACGTGATCGACAATGCCCCCACCGCCGCCGACGTACGGGTGCGTGCGGAGACCATGCGCGACAGGCAGACGACGTCCGCGCCACATCGCGGACGGTTCAGGTGCGCTACGTTCCGCGTTTCCGTGGTTCCTGTGCTGACATTTCGTGGGCGCCTAGAAGATCCATTTTCCAGTCAAAACGACGCATCCCGTTCCGGGATTTTGTCGATCCGCTACTGGGACAAAGCCGTTGGGGGCGCCGCACGCGCATAGAGAGAGGCACATCGCGCAGGCGCACGGGCGGCGCGCGAAGCAGAAGAGACGGGGCGGCGCCGGCGCATGCGGTCCAGGTACGCTTTCCAGCCGTGTTTTCGACGCCCAAATGCCGACCGCGCGTGTGTGCCTAGAAAATGCGATTGTGGCCTCGAACGACGCCTCTCGTTCTGGGGGGTTTGGCGACGCGCTGGCCGTAGGGAGCCTTCGCCGCCTGCGCCGCGTCGAGGCGGGCCCTCCGAGCGGAGATAGGCTATCACGCACAGTCTCCGCACGCGCTCGCCTGCAGGCGACGACCGCGGGGCGCGTTACGGGGCCAAGTGTGGTGTGCGCAGTGTCGCAGGCGATTCAAGTGCACCGATGACTACGTTCCCGAAGCTCCCGTGCTGGCATTCCGTGGGCGCCTAGAAAATCCGCTGTCGAGCCAAAATGACACCTCCCGTTCCGGGATTTTGTCGATCCGCTATTGGGATGAAGCCCTCGCCGCCTGCGTCGGTGCGACGCAGGCCCGCCCCACTCTCGCTGCCAGCGCCCTCGAGATGTTCCGCACGCGTCCGACCGCGTCGCCGTCGTCGCCGCCTGCGTGCGAGTGTGTAGAGGCGCAAGCGCGGCGCGTGCGCTGTGTTACAAACGGTCCAGGTGCGCCGATTTCTGTGTCTCCGAGGCTCCGGTGCTGATAGTTTGTGGGCGCCTAGAAAATCCATTTTCGAGTCCAAACGACGCATCCCGTTCCGGGATTTTGTCGATCCGCTACTGGGACAAAGCCCGCGTCGCCTGCGTCGTGTCGACGCAGGGCCTCGCGTCGCTCCGCAAGTCCCCATGGCACCCAGATGGCCCCAAGACGACGTATGCACGTGCGGTGACCGCGGTCCCCAGCCTCTTCGCCATGGAGGCCGAGCATGGACGGCGCGACGGAAGCGCGTCCGGCGAGCGTACAGCGCTTCGCGGCGACGGCAGGCCTATCCTCGTCGTCGAGTGGCGCGTGCGAACGCGGTGCTGATAGTCGGGGACGGCGTTGACACCATATATCGCGTTCCTGCGACCGGGTGTTGACGAGGCGGAGAGGAGACGTGTATGCGCTCTCTCGGGAAGTCAAGGGTCGTGCGCACCCCGTGCCAGCTGCCGACGCCGCCGCCGACACGGGCTCGACACCTCATGTGGCGACTGTTCGACGCCACCTCTGCGGCGAAAGGCACGCTGCAGCCGCGAGACCGCGCTGCGAACGGGGTGCAGAGGGTGCGGAATGGCGTTGACACCCTATATCGTATTCCCGTGACCGGGGTTCCGCGCGGCGAGGGGAAGGTGTCTGCACGCTCACGACGGTCAGCGACGGGGTGCGCGGGAGCTCGACGGCGACATGCACCCGCCGCCGCCGACAGTGGGTAGAAGCGCTATGAGGACGCCGTCTGGCGAGGTCTCGCGGTCTTCCGTGGTCTCGCGGCCAAGGGAGCACCCGACGGGGCGCCGACGACAGATCGCGATCCGGTCGTCGAAAGGCTGTCTGTGCGTGATTGGCGCAGGCGTCGAGAAGGTCGCGTCCACGGTCATCGCGAGTGTGCGGCCTCGGGTTGCACTGCACGTCCTGGCGTCGCTGTTGGACGATGTCACGATATAACGGCATCCCGCGACCGAGGCGCGGACGAGTGTGCTCGAGGTCGAGAAGGTATTACCGAGGTCTAGGCGACGTGGCGGTGGTCAGCTGAGCAAGCACTCGCACGACAGTGGCGGGCGGCGGTGACGCTTTGACACCCTATGTCGAGTTCCGACGAGCAGGGGCCGTGTGCTGGGAAGATCCAGGGCATCAGCGCTGTTGAACGGAGCGTGGAGCTATGCAGAGAGTCAGTAACCCAGTTATGCGTTACCAGTGACTTTGCTTACAGAATATCCATGCAGGCTACACCGAGGCACCCCGTCCGCCGTGAGACGACGGATATGCGTCCGCCGAGCTGGATGCTGAAGAGAGGCTGAATGCGACCTGGAATACAGACAGTCAGTATGCATTCCTCGAGCGCAGGACGTGTTGACTGACCCGCTGCGCCATGCTCCAGTTGGAGTTGGGAGTGGCGTCGATGGTGGTGGTGGATGAGAGAGCCTGAGAGTGGGCGCCTGGGCGAGGGATGTGATGGGATGGCGCCAGCCAATGAGGACGCGCGAGGACGGGACGCGTCGGGGCAGCGTCCTCTGCACGTCCAGCGCACGTCCTCCTCGCTGCCTGCCCCTGCCCGCGTAGAATATAGTTTGATGCCGATTAGCACCTAGACACACACCCAACGACGCTTTTTAGTTCGAACCGATTGTGCAGCACAGGGCGAAGCTACGCCCGGCCGATCCACGGCAGACGCCCACGCAACCCGAAGACGCGATCGACGCCGCGCCTGCTCCTCCACGCCCACCACGCCGTCCTCCCCCACCCACTGACGGCTGCCCCTGCACTTCCCATGCCTGGCACCTTCTCCATCGTCGGGACACCACATATGGTCACGGGAGAAGGGCGGGTTCTCGGCCAAGCTACGATGGCAGGCACTGAACGTCCTCCTGGCACAGCGTCAGTCTCATGGCCTATAAACCGGGGAATGGGGTCGAGCAGCACACCCCCAGTGCTACCATGTCCGCCACCCAACTCCTGTATGACATCGACCCCAAGCTGTGGGCTGCCGTCCCCGTCGTGGCGGTCTTGCTCTGGTACATCGTCCCCTATGTGGTCGACCCCTATGGTCTGTCGCGCTACCGCGGCCCCTTCCTCGCCAAGTTCACGACGCTCTGGTATGCCTCCCTCGGCTACAGAGGCATGATCAGCCCCACCATACACGACTTGCACAAGAAACACGGTCAGTCCGGCCCCATGCGCCTCGCACACCCATGAGCGCTGAACCACCGTGCAGGGACCTTCGTGCGCGTCGGCCACGACCACGTCTCGATCGACGACCCCGACGCGTTCCACGCCCTCTACGGCCACGGGTCGCGTGCGCGCAAGGGCGAGCTGTACGGCGGCTTCGTGCTCTACGACGACGAGACGAGCGTGTTCACGACGCGCTCGCGCGCCGAGCACACCCGCAAGCGCAAGTACATCGCCCACGCGTTCTCCGCCAAGAGCCTGCAGGACGCCGAGCCCGTCATCCGGCGCTACATCCACCTGCTGCTCGCGCGCTGGGACGGCCTGTGCGACGCCGGCGCGCGGGACAGGGGCGGCGTCGTCGGCGCGTGCGCGTGGCGGGCGGCGCAGGGCCGCGTCTGGTTCAACGCGCAGAACTGTAGGCCATAAGGACCATCTGCTCTTTCTCTCTCTCACTCTTCACATTTACCAGGGTACAATTTCCTGACCTTCGACATCATCGGTACGCATAAAACAATCTCCAATCGAGGTGAACTGTCGTGCTCATGGGGCTGACACAGGCGACCTGGCGTTCGGGAACCCGTTCGGCATGCTCGAGAGGGGCGAGGACGCCGCGCCGGTCGTGCGCGACGGGAAGGCGGCCATGGCGGCCTACGGCAAGGAGGACTACGCGGCCGAGCACGCCACCGCGCCCGCCGTGCAGATCGTGAACGAGACCACCACCATCGTCTTCCTGCTCGGCTGCCTGCCCGCCTACGCCCGCCCGTGGGCGCGCCAGCTCCCTCGATCAAGAAAGCCATGGGCTCGCAGGTCGTGCTCGGCACCATGGCCGTCGCGGCCGTCGCCGCACGGCTCGCCGCCGCCGTCTCCCGCGTCGACTTCCTCTCCAAGCTCATCGACGCGAAGGACGAGCACGGGCAGCAGCTCGAGCCGAAGGAGCTCAGCGGCGAGGCGCTCACGCTCATGGTCGCCGGCTCGGACACCACCGCCAAGTACGCCCCCTCCCACCCGTTGCGTTTCTGCGTGGCTGACCGCCGTGGGCCCGCACAGCTCGCTGACCGCGATCACGTACTTCCTCGCGCGCGCGCCGGCGGTGCAGGCGCAGCTGCAGGCGGAGCTCGCCGCCGCGCTCGGGCCCGTCGAGCCCGACGCGTCGCACAGCGCCGTCGTCGCGCCGTGGGAGCGCGTCAAGCACCTCCCCCTTCCTCGCGGACTGCGTCAACGAGGGCCTGCGCCTGTACTCGACCGTCGCCATCGGCCTCCCGCGCACCGTCCCCGACGGCGGCCTCACGCTCGCGGGCACGGCGTTCGCGGCGGGCGCGCAGGTGAGCAGCCCGATCTGGGCGCTGCACCGCCGGGCCGAGGTGTGGGGCGCGGACGTGGAGGCGTATGACCCCGGACGGTGGGCGCGCGGCGACCGCGCGCAGATGACGCGCTGCTTTGCGCCGTTCTCGACGGGCCCGAGGTGCGTCGTGCGCTGTTGACGGTGTGCGTGCTTCTGGACTGACGTGGGGCGCGCAGGGCGTGCATCGGCCGGAACCTCGCGCACATGGAGCTCGTGCTCGCCGTCGCGACCGTCTTCCACCGCTACGACGTCGTGCTCGGGGACCCGAACCAGAAGGTCTGTGCCGCTGGTGTTTCTGTGCGGCCTGGTGTGCTGATGTGGGCGTGGCCAGCTCGAGGTGCACGAGGCGTTCGTCCGGCGGCCGATCTCCGTCGCGGTCGGCATCAAGCGGCGGGTCTGAGGTGTCTTTGCGTACCGTCGGTGAGGAGCGCGGGGATGGTAGGGTTTTGCAAAGGGGTGGCACCAGGTCTACTGAGATATTGTTGAGATGTTCAGAGCCGACGTTGTTCCATTGCGCATTGTCGTCGTTTTCCCTTCAGCTCAGCTTCGTTCCGCTGCGATCGCGTATTATTGATTACCTGGTTTCTGAGAATCTCGAGTGCGCAGACGCAGCGCTGAGGATCTGGACATGGCGGGGTGGCACAGAGTTCGCCATCACGGAGCACTGTCCGATGAATGACGAACCCGAGATTTGATCTGCGCTGTCAGGGTTCCGCACAACGCCACAAAGCTGTCGCTAGGCGTCTGGCTGGTACTTAGGAGGTCGGGGACATTACACCAATGCACTTGGACCCGAAGGTCTTCGCTGCTTGTAGTTTACATTGCACACCGGTCTCTGTCGCAGTCGGCGCTCGCCTACGTCCACGCGTACTACTCGACACTGATAGTACTATACCAGTACAGTCGATAAGCTCATAATGAATAGGGCGCTTAGCGCTCGGCTTGTTTCCGACCGCTGCAGTCCTCGACTTGGTGTCAGGGCAAGTAGTGGGGCGTGAGCGCATTGATTGGTCGCAATTTATCATCTAATTTTTATTACTGTGCACCGAGACTCAAGAGTTGTAGAAATATTTACATTTTATTCATTATGAGCTTATCGACTGTACTACTACTCCGTAGTAGTCTACCCGAATCATACTACTGTATGTACCTAATATAGAAGCTAATACACATGTCCGAGTACATTGCGAGGGAGTGGTGGTCGAAGGCTACCAGTAGCATAGGTTAGTAACTGATAGTATGAACACATGAAGACTTACTCCAGGTATGTAGATATGTCTGAGGGGAGCGTCGCTAAGCACCAGGATTAATGTGGTTAGTATAACTTTGTTTCCTGATAATTAACAGTGGTACTTACCCACTTTTGTTTTCAGAGTTTATTACCAGTACGGCGATTACACTGCGCATACTAATGGATCCATAGAGTAAGGTCAGTATGGCTCTCCTACGTCTGTGCGTGCTACTCAACACTAATAGTACTACCAGTACTACTCCATAGTAGTCTACTCAAATACTACTGTATGGACCTATAGAAGTTAATACACACGTCCATGTACATTGCGAGGAGTGGGGGTCAAAGGCTACCAGTAGCATAGGTTAGTAACTGATATAGTATGAACGCGCAAAGACTTACCCCAGGTACGTAAATATGTCTGAGGGGAGTGTCGCTGAGTGTCAGGATTCAAGGGGTCAGCATGACCTCGTTTACGCACGTCAATACATCTACTTACCGGTAGTAGACACGTTATTACTCTTATCAATGTCCTGGGATGAACGGCAGGAACTTTATCCTGCGTCAATACAGCCGAAGACCTATGTTAGGGTTACCCATTTTCTAGAGAGAACAAAAGCATACGTGACGGCGCTGAAGGTATCATGATGTTTTAGGCCAGCCGATAGCCCGCCGGGGTAGGATAGATGTCGCGTGTGAAGTATGGGAGGCAACGGCAGCGGCGCCGAAGAGTTGCTTCACGAACCATGCGTGAAGCAGTCCCGCCGCCTCGGTCAACGACTCAGACTCGTCGTCAACGGCTGATAGGTAGAAATCTACAAGCATGTTAGTGTACCAATGTGGTCTTATTCAATCTATTCACTTACCAATACACATGCTCGTCAAGGGTACTGGACGAGACGATAAGCCGATAGTATTGACCGCCATCGCCAAGACTTGTCGCGTTGAGGGAACTGGCATGCCTGGGGTTAAGGTCAGCATCTCCTCGTACCGTCAGAGCAGATGCGAGAGAGCGCACCGGCGTGAGTGAGCTTGAGTCAGAACACATGGTTAGGGTGCCGAACACAATAGCACGGGCCTGACCGGCGGGGTGCGCTCGGCGCCGTCGTCACGACGTGTCTTCATATTAAATCACGAGCAGGATGAGATATCTGGGCATACGAGGTCAGTGCAGTCGTTGGGCAACATTGCGGACGGATCGGACCTGTAATAACCCATGACGCTGATGAACGAGACCACACCGACAAGTATGAGCGAAGCGCAAGCGCACACTCGTCCGCGGAGAGTCCGGCGGTACCGTCTGCTGCGCAATCGGACGATGCCGCGTAATCGGCACGAGCGCGGCAGAGTGGTGGTCGGTAGTCGAAAACTGTATCTGGGTGACCCCAACTTTAGCGGCGCGATGAGTGCACTAGTGACCATAGACGAGTACTGGCGGACTTACCATCCAATAGACCAACGATACACCAAACTATCTCTCGCGCCGCAAGAGAACTGACGATGCTGACAAGCATTCAGTAATGCCTCTAGATTAGCATAGTGATTAGTTCCAGTTCTAGTATAGCGTCTCGCGGCGGCGGCGTACCTTCATATTAATGACTGTTTGACGATGCTTGGGTATCGTCGTCATCGTCTTCCATGTCTCCCAGTTGGCTTTCGCGGCAACTACGATGAAAGCCAGAGACGGGTCAGTGGACTGAATGGCAGAATGAAGTGAGTACATACCTTCAGCGCGCACTTCATGCCGAGACTGCATCTCTCGCAGTATGAGAGAATTGACGATGCTGAAGTACAGCATCACCTCCTCATCTCAAATGCTGTGGTTAGCGACAGTATACCGCTAGTGTGGTGCTAACAACTCGACGCACACCCGGCAATCGAGGGCCGTGGGCGCCGTCTTGCCGTACAACCGGCAGGGGTATGGCAGAGCGCCGCCTGATCGCGCCGCACAATGACATCCTTCGCCGAATAACAGCATGACGAGTGCTGTGTTCAATGACATCGTTAGAACGGCGGCGGCAAACAATGCAAACGAGACACTTACTATGCAAATGGCTTCGAGAGCGAGGGAGGCGCAGCAGGTCAGCAATACGATAAATAATTGTGGTGTCGTTCGTGACGGCCGCCGGGACAGTCTCCGGCAACCAGAGAACTGACGATGCTGGGGTATTGTCGTGTGCGCCCGAATCGTCCTCGTTTGGGTCTCGTCCCACCTAAAACTGATGCCAAAGATGAGTCAGTGATCTGGACAGAAAGCGTGGTAGGTGCATACCTTGATTTCCAGTGCGCGCTTCGCATTGAACGGCGCTATCTCCCACTATGAGAGAAATGACGATGCCGGGGTGCAGCGTTGTCTGACTGCCTTCAGAGCTGGTAAACACTAGTCAGCACCAGTACAGCGTACGCTATAGGGTAAGATACTTACCCGCTATGATCGAGTGTGTGCTTCCTTTTCAGCGCATTATCGCGCTCTTGAAACACGCA